>VZTM01007928.1:11792-116113 GCA_013400555.1 Jacana jacana
CCCCCCCTTCTGTGTACAGTGTGCTGTCTGTTGTACTTCTGTGCTGTTAATCTGCCCCTTGTTCATTCCTCCAGCCCAGCCTGTGTGCTCTAGTGATGGAGTGGAGCTGTGTTACGGGAGCTTAGAGAACAAGGGGTAACAGTGAGGGTGCTCTGGCAGATCTTTGACATCAAAGAAAGGCAAAAAGTATAAACCCCAGTATCCTTCATAAGCCGGACATGGTGGTTAGTGCATGGTGTTACGCTGTGTGTTCTCAAAGCCCCAGGAGCGGAGATCTCTTTGCTGTGTGGCTGTCAAAGGCTAGTGATCCAGTGTGGCGAGTAGCCTGGGCCTGGGGCAGCATCCCCGACTCGTAACAGCAGAGCCAGCCGGTTTGCATCAATGCGACACATTGTTAGGTCAATTTACAACCAAAGCCTTAAAGTCGGTGTAATTATGTAAACATTGCCCTTGCTATTAGCACTTTTGCCCTGGTAGCTTTGGTGTATATTTTACAAATGAAGTTACTGTCACATTTCATTACGCTGTTTACTGACCCATTCCTTTGGAGATGCTGCTCTTGCTCTTGGGTGTCAGCTGCTCTTTCTACCCCGGTGTGTGTGCTCTGCTGCAGCCCAGAGAAAACCTGTCTCTGCTGGCATTTGATGTGATGGGTTGGAAGAGGTCTGTTAGTGTTCAGTACAAGTTGTGACTGCCCCCAAACATTTTCCTTTCTCCTCTCCTGAGTGTTTCCCTGCAAGTACTACCTGTTCTCACTAAACTCTGGCCAGCCTATTTCCTTCCAAGCCTCCAAAAAAGGCCTTGGTACATTTAATTATTAACCCAGAAAGCATGAGTGTTTTGGGAAAGGTGGAGGGAAGCAGAACAGGTGACTGAGATTCATCGGTTTAGCATTATTCTAAAAAGGATTTGGTTAATTGAAAGCTTTACCATTAACTTGCTGGTGGAGTGTGTGACTGTTAAACAGAGCTGTTAAATTTCCCTGGGTTTTCACACAGTATGGTGGAATAACTATCTTGAAGAAAGACCAACAAAAGGAAGGCCCAAACTGCAGGCCTTGCATGATGGGAATTGTTAATATCTAACAAAAAAAAATACTAGACAGCAAAAATCACTTGCAGAATCTTTGTGTATTTTGAAGTTATGGAAAACACATTATGATTACTTTTCTTTCTTGTTAGACCAAGCAAATAAAATCTGTGAGCTCTTTCTAGTGAAATCCTGCCGGCTTCTTCCTGCCCTCTATGCCAGCCACAGGCACTGGGTTTGGGGCATGCCTTGGGGAGCAGGGTTTCCAGCTTCCAGCCATGAGACTTTAAACTGCCTTAGAGGAGGGTTAGGCTCGGGTTTTGCTGGTTTAGGGATTTTTCTGGAGAGCCTTTGCCAGGGTGGGTAATGGTAAAATTTGAAGAAGTGAGTGTGTGGAGAGGCCGGATGCTGCCATCCTGGGGCCAGCTGCTCATTGTTCCCCACATAGGTCTGAGCAATGCACTGCTCGCGGCGAGACCCTCTCCTCTGCTTTGGGATTTTGCTGCTCTTTTCAGTTTACTTGATGCAATTGAACCTCTCAGAAGCTTTCTGCTGACAGTGGTGGTGTTTAAGGAGGGTCAAGCTTCAAGTTTCATTCATAAGGAAGTCTGGCATGGCAGAGTTTGTCCAGGACTGTAATGCCTTCACCGGGGCTGTCTTTAGATCGTTTTTCTCCTTAAAGACATCCTGTTTCAACTAATGCAAATTTCATTTTAAACTCTTGTAAACTCTGTGTGTGTGTGTATTCAACATCAGTCTGACTTGGGTTTTCTTGCTATCAGACTTTAACAAGAGCTAATTGGCTTAAATGCATTTGCAGTTGGGTTTTGCATCAGTTCAATGAGGTCAGTTTAAAATTGATTTCCTGGAGCTATTGCAGGGCTTCCTGTATTGACAGGTGAAAGCGTTATTGAATGCCAACTTAGTAACAAGCCTGTTTGCATCGTGGTGTCTTCAACGCTACGTTGGTGCCTAAGCACTTCAGGAACCCCTGATTGAGTTCGTAAATCAGAAGGGAGAAATAAAAGCAGGGAGTGATGTGAGTAACAGTCCCTTTCATGAATCCAGGCTGTTGTTGAAAGCACATCAAGCTGTTGGTAGATAAATATTTTCTTGGAGTCAAGAACAGAGAAGCATGTGACATTTCAATTACTGCTGTTCATATTTAAATGTAAATAAGTGGCTTCTTTACTCTATAATTCAACAAATCTTATAATTACGATCTTATGATATTTTCATAGCACTTGCAGCAACATATGGCACTTCAATAAGCAAACAAGGCGAGAAATGAAATTAAGAATTTCTGTGATGTCTGTTTGTATATTTGTGGCTCTGTTATAACCCCTTTGTTTTAAACACCTCATTTCTTAATTTAGTAGTTTATATAATTGGAATGAATTTACATGGAACAGAACTGAGCCTTGTGGTTAGGTTACTGCTTATGGCCTTAAACTGATGTAGGGGTTTTCTGCTGGGGGAAAAAAGCCACAACTCCAAGCAGCTCAATAGTATTGCCAAAGCTAAATGATCATTAAGGACTGCACGGGTCAGTGCCTTATTAGTGTAAAATTATTTTAGCTACTGCTCCTTCTGTTGAGAGCACTGTGTTGATAGAGTTTCAGACTACGATCTCTGCAAAGGCTATAAAATATTGATTTGACTTGTAATGTTTCTTGATATCTATGACTCAATTCACCAGACCTGTGCAGTACCAATACTTGAACTGGAGGGAACACACAGGCCCTGACCTGATTCAGTAAAATTCCTCTTAACTGAGTTTTAATAATAAGACACAGTAAGGCACATAGCGGTGCCTGGGCTTACCCATCAATATGGAAAGTGTAGTAATACCTGATAACAAATATCTTGTTTATAATATCCTTCCCCGGCCTTTGGCCCTGTTCTGCTTTACATACAAGTTATTGTTTTCAATGTACTAAAATACAGATAAGGGAAATGAAGCTGGGAACTCCTTAGGCAAGAACTGTGTCATGGTGCCTGTCTGTATAGCGAGGAGGAGGCGAGGAATCTGGTGGAGGGTGGCCCCGCTGCCCTCCCAGGGAGGCACCTTTGGATCCACCATAAGTAACCATTGCTTGGAGTTGTCTTGGAGTCTGTCCTGAGTTTATGGCATGTTGTACACAGCTCTCGCTTTAGTGGGGAATGCCAGAGCCAGCTGGAATGCAGTGGAAAATGAGGTAGCACTGAAAAAGCATCTTCCAGGTTGCGGGGGTGGTTGATGCCCTTTAAGAAGGGAAAAGCAGCAGTAAGGGCTTGCTCTGTGCTGGGTCATCCATAGTGGGCTTAGAAAAACAGGGTGTTGGCTTCTGCAGTGGCAGAGCTGTAGGGAAACTGTCCTGCCACAGTGCTGCCCTCTTGCAATTAAAGAAATTTTGTATTTTCTTAAAGTGCTGCTGGGTGACATTACAGAACAGCGAGACTGGAGGTGTGCATGCTCCCCGAGTGAGTGATGGTCACTAAAGGGCTTTGGAGATACCCAAGGGCATTTGTTTCTCTGGCCACAGAAGTACTTCCAGAGTTTTGGTGGGCTTCTTGTCTCTTATGCCCAGTTTGGTTGCTGACGAGCAAAGAAATGGTAATTCAACTGCGTTGTGATTAAATAAATAAAAAGACAGGAAGGAAATCAAACTGTACCTTAAAAGGAAGTGCAACTACAATGAGACTTGTATCACATGGTGTAAATGATTGGGATAGTATAATAAAATATTCACAGAGGCTCTTGAGGAACATGTTCTGTAATATACATTTTAAAATAGTGTTGGGTGTTATTGGCTGAAAGCAATTTATCATTCACAGTGAATTTTAGATGTAGCTCTTGCGCTGAGCTAACACTCAGCTTTTTCCTTTTATACTCTGTTTTGTAATTTCCTTCAGAATTAAATCAATGTTGCTATTTGAAGCCAGTTACTTTTCTCATGGCTCTGGTATTTTTTTGTGGGGGGTGGGAGGAAGGAGAGCTGAGGCTTTGGTCGTTCCCTGCCAGGGATGGCACTTTGCTTTATTCTGAAGCATTGGCTCAAGGAAACTGGCTTCTAAGTTGCTGCTGTTCATGTCAAGGCAAGTGTTGTACACAATATATGAAATGTAGCGTAAATAATTTAACTACCCTTTGAACATGGAAATAGCAACATGATAAAGTAGCAAAACATAACAGGTTTCCAGCCAATCCCATCACTGACTAGTTAGCCTAGCTAAAACAAACAGATTGGGTTTTTTTTCCTCAATTGACACTGATTTAAATGCAAGGAAAAGGCTGCAGAAAGCCCTGTTTGCAGATTAACAGCACCTGGGTTATTTGCAGCTGCAGTAACTTTCCCAGTGATGGGTGAGCAGGGAGTGTGCACTTGGGAAAGAAGGGGACAGCGGGTGCCATTGTGTGCACGATGAGGGAGAGTTACTGCATCTGTGGCAAGGTCCCTTGTTGACCG
This sequence comes from Jacana jacana, assembly GCA_013400555.1. Taxonomy (NCBI): domain Eukaryota; kingdom Metazoa; phylum Chordata; class Aves; order Charadriiformes; family Jacanidae; genus Jacana; species Jacana jacana. Next base: position 16,271 of record VZTM01007928.1, read on the forward strand.
AGTGGTGATGCTTCAGCATGGCACAAGTCAGGGATTTTGGAAGATCCCTGTTCAGGCTCTCAGCTGGAATTGTCTCGGTGACCTTGAGGCACTCATCTGCTCTTTCCCCTGCAAAATTTAAGGATAATATTTTCCCCAAAATGTAAAGAAGTAATTTTCTACCCCTGCTCCTGATGAGTTGTGCATGTGCTGCAGGGTCTCTGGAATCTGTACCTCCATTTCCAAGAGCACAGAGACAGTCCAATTTTAAAAGCCACAGTGCTGTCACACCAAGGGAAAAGTCTTATTTGTGAATAAGCCTGCAGGACTGACACTTGGGTGAGTCTGTGCCTGCGAGGGCAGCCCTGCAGAGTGGTGCTCTAGTGAGTATCTCTTGGTTGGACTGTTGCAAGCTTGTGTGGTGTACTAGCCCAAAAAAGCCTTAGGTGTGAGATTATCTCTTCTTGCACATCTTCTTTTAGGCAGCAGTGTGTGTAGAAGGCAAACTTACTGTTGGAACTATCAAGACATAGTTTGTTAAATTAGTAATCATTGAAAAAGCTCTCAAGGCTTTTATATCCCTCTTCCCTGCCCTGTTTTGTTTGTTTGTTTGTTTGTTTGTTTGTTTTGTTGGGTTTTCCTTTTAATGGTTACAAAGTCAGTTTTAAATCTTTGCCATAGGTAAAGTGCCTTCTTAGGACTGTTGATGCTTAAGGATCTGCAGGGTACCTGGGGGCCTTATTATCAGCCAACAGTGTCAAGGGAGGTCTAAACTAAAACCCAACAATGATGAAGTTAAATGGCTTCAAGTACTATTTGGGGCTTGTTAAATCCCAGATGCCCTTCTTGAGAGGCAGTTTTCAGCCAGCTGAGTGGTGAGTGTGAGGGGATGCCAGGAGGCACAAAGTTTGGAAACTGATGATGTTTTCCTCCATCTTCTATTCACTGTTGTGGTGATGGAACTGGGAGCAGCCTTCTGCTGTGCTGGCTCACACAGTTCTGTGATTAAAGCTGAAACTCCTTTATAATAAAGTTTATTTTCAATGTGGCTTCTTCACTTTCTAGGGGAAAAAATAAATTAGTCATAATTTCTTTTGAAGCAGCATCTTCTGGGACATAAAGTAAAAACTGGGGAAAGTTTTAAAAATTATCCTTTAAACACGTTGGCTGTGATTTTTTTTTTTTCTTTTTTAAATTTATTTTAATAAATTGTGCAAACCTGCACAAACTCCTGCAAAGCTTGGCCTGGAAACATGATTTGTTTGGCTGAGCTTGCTGAGAATAAGGATGCCTGGGTGTATTTTGGAGGGAAATATGAAGATTGAAGACCTGTTTTGGTGCATAAAAATTGTTTATAGTTTGGTTAGAAATGGAAATAGAGTTGTTCCTGGCTCAGCTTGCTGGAGCCAAATAAGCTGAGGCAGAAGGAAGAGTGCAGGAGAGGCACCAGGGAAGGGAAATGAGGCGTGGAAGGGCCGTAGAGGAGATTATTCAGGAATGGCATCATTGAAATGTAGAATTTGGGAAGCCACAAGGCTGGTATGTCACTCTACTTCATTTATATACTGTTTGATTACATTTTCTTAGTTAAAACTGCTGGCTACGAAGCACAGCAGAAGTGAACAGTGCAGTGGTATGTGGAGGTAAACCAAGAGATGGCACCAAGGTCTACTCATCTCCCACAGTCATACCTGGTTGAATGACAGGTCTTAGAATCCCATTGCAGCCATTGACCTTCTGGGACTGCATTAGGGCTCAAGGGGGCAAGTTTGGCACAGTTCCCCCTGAACTGGTGCTTCAACAATGGTATTTGTGGTGGGATGAGTAGTTGGTGCCTTACGGTACTGACATCTAGCATGAATCACAGCTGTGGGCACAGTCAGTGTAAATACCATGTAGTGTCTTTTTCTTAGCTTGCTGCAGTTAGACCCTTACAAGCCTTTGAGGAAATGGTTGCTTCTCATCACCATGTGTTTCTGGGGGATTGGAGGAGTACAAGTACTTTATTCTGTGACAGTTCCAGGTCTAATCAGATGCACGCCTTGGGTAACAGGTATGATGGTTTGTTGCAGATGCATCTTTCACATTCTCCCCTGTGGTGCAATGTATTGGAAACACAGAAGAGAGCAACTCTGCTGGATGAGGGATTGGTGACTTCCTTAACTCTTCACACTGCTGAAAAGATTAGGAGAGGATTTCATAGGAGTTTAAAGGGAGGGAGTGAGGCAAGTGAAAGTGAGTATTGCAAACATTGATAGCACGTGGAGTAACCCCAAGGAAACAGAGTTGATCATTCAGTCTGGGAGTTCCCTGGTGCAAATGCACATGGTGGTAGGTTCAGACAGATACTGGCTTGTTGGAGGGAAATATGAGGATTGAAATCCTGTTTTAGTGCATAAAAATAATTGTTTATAATTTAAATGGTTTGTCTGCAGCAATTTTTGTGGGACTTGGGGACAAGCAGCTAAACCTCACCAGATACTCAGGAGAAGCTCTTCTACCTTTTGCTGGACCAGCATGGCCTTGTTCTAACTAGCCCCACAGGACTGAGCCTATACTTGGTTGACTTTCTGCTACAGAGGAAACTTTAGGCATCATATTGATTTGGCCTAAGATATTCTATGTGTGTTTATTTGCCAGCAAAGATGTACAGAAATACTAGTGCTCTGTTTTAATACAAACTCAGCTGTTTGCTGATCAGCAGTGACTATTTAAATTGACCAATCTACCTCACCCTGGCTGGAGATCAAGGGATCAGCACTTAATTTCATTCCTGGAATAAAGATTTTTATATATATATATCTCCACATGGAAATATCAGAACATGAAAGGTTAAATCAATATGGAGTTTTACATTGCTTAAAGGGCATTTGCATCAAAGCAGCCATGAATGCAATTCACTTGTTTAATGAATTTTTTATGCTTATTTAATGAATTTCACAAAGGTTTGGTGTTTTTCATAAAATGGATAAGGACTTCCAGTTTTATGAAATAATAAAAATGGAACTGAAGTTATGAAATGAGCAATCTCATTAGTTAGGCATGATATATTCATATGAAAGTGTACATGTTTCTGAATTATTGCAAGCAGCTCTATTGCTCGAATGGTAACTTGTTATAATAGCATTGCAAATAAGCCTTTAGTTAAGATATCAGAAAGTGACAAAGAAATTAGATTTTGATTGCTAATAATGATTTAATTAATACTTATTATTTAGCATACTATGAATGTGTTCTTTCTTTCAAGTGTATGCTTGCATTCTTCAATGGTAGATAGTGAAATGCAGCATCATTCCTCGCCCCTTTTTGCTAGGATTCTGGCTTAATTTTGTGTTTGCAGAGCTTTACCCTCTGTTTTATTATCCTGATGGACAGGAAAAATATTATGATGGTCTGCCAGTAGTAAGCACGTGCCTTATTTTGTACCTTCATGCTTTGATAATCTAATGTACTTTTTGAACTTCATCATCTTGATAAAAGTTCTCCCAGCTTGAAGATACTTCAGGAGTGAGAGGAGCTTGTGTGAGCATACCCACTATGTTGCTAACTGGTGAGATGTGCTCCTCTCCAATAGGAACAGTAGCACGGCCACTAGTCACCTTCATGTTTGGGAAGGAGGGATGGATGCAGTTGTCCTGTGTTATTAAATTGTGTGGCTCAAAGCTGCTGTCTGGATTTTGAGCATGTGGTGTTATCTTTGAGTTTGATGGGGATATTCATGGGCACCAAGCTACAAGCTTGGACCAAGGCATTTCTATGTGTAGACTGATTCCTGTTGACTTCTCCAGGATGGCTGGTTATCTGGGTTCTACTGCACCAGTTAAATGTACCCCACTTCATTCACCTGGGTTGGGTGTTTGCATTGTGCTGGGTTATGGAAGAGGTTTCCTTCATCCCTTCCCTCTCTCTGTTTAACTACTGCAAGCAAACCTTCTTTCTATTTTCTTTCTGATATTTTGGAGTGACTTATGAGTGCCTTTCCCAAAAAAGCCTTTATGACATGTTATAATCCCACTGCCTGGCCCTGATGGTTTACAGCCCTTGTGCTCTGCCAAGGCAGCGGGCAAAAAATATTGCAGCAGGACTTTAAAAATTAATGCTCTTGCCTTATGAGTATAGCACAGTGGATGTTTAATAAGTAACCTTGGTAAATACATGCATTAAGACACAACAAGGTAGAGCAGCACAGTAGGATAATGGTCCATCATCAGTGGCTATTTGCCACGGCCAGGAGCAGTCGAGCCCGACGCAATCAATCAGGAAGCCATCAAATCAGAAAGCACCCAAATCAGGAAGCCCACACAGTCGGGAAGCACACCTCAGGAAGTGCACACCTCTCAGGAGGCACCCACCCAGGAAGCACACCCCCCAGGAAGCACACATCCAATCGTTCTACAGTTACAGGTCCTCATTCGCTAAGCACTACATTTCGGATAGGGAGAGGGGTATTGTCCACGAGCTTTCCACACACTTTCCACAGGCTTAAAGTTGCCCCATGATTGGCTACAACATTTGTGTCATTTGCTGTTTCCCACACTTTGTTTCGCCTTCACTATACTTCATTTTGCTTACTTCCACTTATTTGCATATGTGCCCTTTCAGTAACTCCCTCTTAAAGGGCCTGCTCTCAACAGCTATTAAAGGAAAAGGGGAAATGGAAGGTCTTTTCACCCTTGAAGTGTGAAGTCCCACTCTGGCATGTTTTGGAAGCCATCCTGGGGATTGTACAATTAGCCAAATAAGAAAGAAGAATTAAAGAAAAAAAAAAGCAGCATTTGCATCTGATTCTGCTCCTTCCCTGCCCACTGGACATCAGTGTGCAGGTGGAGCTGGTGCTGTGTCTGTGCCAGAGTGGAGCAGGCTGTCGAGCAGAGTGGCTCCCATGGTGCTGGAGAAGGGGTGTCTCCCCTGTTAGAGCCCCCTTGAGCATCCCAGCTCCCAGACTGCTTGCTCTTGGAAGCTTGTGCTGCTGTATCTGTGCTACTGGGATGGCTTGTTTGGGTTGGATTGAGGATGATTTTGCACAAGGGCAGTTTTTGCCCCTGTTAGGCCTCAGCCATGCAAATATAGCTGTATTTATTCTTTGAAATAAAATTCAGCATAATATGTCTTTTGCATCTTGCAGACTTTATAATGGGTTGGGGCTACATGTAATGCAATATCTTCCAGCTGGGGAGGCTGCCAGGCCACCTAGAGCATGGAGAGCCTAGTCTAACCCCTTTCCCAGGCTGGAGTGCCTTCTCCCTTCACAGGTTCTGTGTCCTTGCAAACTAGAGAGGAAACAGTCATCTTCTTTTGAAGACACAAGCATTTTACAAAAACAGTGGAAGCATGGCAGAGTTAGGTGATTTTTTTTTCTTTTTAACTTTTTCCCCTGTACCATGCACCAAATCTCTCCTTGAGCTGAGATGGATACTGAGGACCCCTGAGGCCGTGGCACTGGCTCAACCGATGCTCTGGGTTTGGTGAGGCTCAGGAACCCTCCTGGAGCTCAGCCGGCCTAATTACAGTGCACCTTTGTGGGCAGCACTACCTGAGAGCTTCACAGCATTGCACCAGATTTAATAACTAGCTGGTATTTCATTTTTGGTGTGAAATAACATCTCTTATTATATCTAATGTAAATATTTACTTGAGAGATTTGACTGGAAAAACATTTGCTTGCCTTCAAAGCCTATCAATTTCTCATCTGTGGCTGACAAAGAAAGCTTTGAGTGCTTAAATTAATTTCTAGAAATTAAATTACAATTTTCAACACTAGAGCGTCTGTGATTCCAGCCAATTTTCCTTTTCTTTTATTGTGTTTGACAGCAACTAGACTCTCAAGGTAAGTGGTGGAGTGTAGTCCTATGTAAATGTAAAGCATAAAATGAAAACTGGGGGGAAGAAATTAGGAAATTAGAACAGTTATTGAGTTCCACACTATGGTTAATGAGTGTGCAGAAAGAAAATATCTTCTTGGCACAGTGAGCTGGAGCATTACAACTGTTGCAACACTTCTTCTGTTTTTAGAAGGAAATAAGTAATAACCCTGACACATGGGAAGTCTTCAGTTTGCATTTTTTAATGCCTCAGGGGAGTGCAGTGTTTCTGGTTTAGAATCTGTTAAAATTTTCTTTAAAAGGCAGGTTTTGTTCTGAAACCAAAACAAAAATTAACATATTAAGCGTATCTGTAGGTCAGGAGTGTATGGGAGAGGGCTTGGCTGCTTCACTAGGACATGGCTTTTTCAGAATTGCTCAGTTGAGGTTGTAGACTGCAGAAGGAAGACTGAAAATTACTGTCCCTCACTCAAATAGATTCAGTGTATTCAGGATTTTTGCTGTGTTGCCCTGGATATAACTAAAAGCAGACAGTGACTGTGGTGGAGCACAGGGAGGCTATATACAGGTTCTCAGTTTGGGGTGCTTCGCCACTCTGCTGAGAAGGGGGGGCTGGGACAGAATGGGAACCCTCTCACTGTTGACTGACCAGAGACTGTAAATCCCTTTCATCTGGGAGCAGAGAAGTAAGAGATGCATCTGAAAGCTTGTTGGGAATGTGCTGTAGCATCCCATTGAAAGTCCCTTTTCCTCCCCCTCCCACCTACATTGCTAGTAAGCTTATATTGTCCTCACTGGCCCCCTCTCCTGTGGTTGGTATTAAAATATTGTCCTATGCTGAACTGAGTCCTGAGAAACTGATTCAGTTTTCAAGGTATGTGGCACAATGTTGTGCCATTGAAAGATACCTGAAATCGCTGTGAATACCTCCCTGTGGTTACTGCCATGGTGTATAGGGCTGTTTGGCCTGAATTGATGAATATTGCTTCTTTGTTGGCCAAATTAGCTGTATGGGGTATCCTGCTAGCACAGCTATGCAGCTTCTGGTATCTCACTGAACACTTGACAAGGTACAGTACATAGTTTTGAATGCTGCTCCATTAAGCAGTTTAGGAATGTTCTTGCACGCTTCATGTGCTATTTAAAAATCCCTTTCATGCAAAGGTTGAAGTATTTTCATCTCCTGTTGCTGCTACTGAGCAAGCTGTTGAAAGGTGTGAGCAAGTTGATCAATATTTTATCTTTTCCAGGCTAATAAGTTCATAAGTTATGACTGTGGCTGGCTTCTCTCAGCCTGACAAATAATATCCCAAATAAAAGTGTCGGGTTAGGGTTTTTTTATAATGCTTTTATTGGGTAATACCTCGGGGATGGGCTGGAGTTTATGGTTGAAGAGAGAATCATGGAATGGTTTAGATTAGAAAGGACCTTAAAGATCATTCAGTTCCAATGCCCCTGCCCTGGGCAAGGACACCTCCCACCGGAGCAGGTTGCTCAAAACCCCTTCCAGCCTGGCCTTGGACCCCTCCAGGGATGGGGCAGCCACAGCTTCTATGAGCAACCTGGGCCAGGCTCTCACCACCCTCACAGCAAAGAATTTCTTCCCCAGGTATCATCTCCATCTCCCCTCTGATTGAAAATCACTACCCCTTGTCCTGTTCCATTCCCTGATAAAGAGTTGCCCCTCATCTCTCCTGTAGCCCCCTTTAGGGACAGGAAGGGGCTCCAAGTTTCGTCTCCTCCAGGCTGAACAACCGCCAACTCTCTCAGCCTGTCTTTATATCAGAGGTGCTCCAGCCCTGGCCACCTTTGTGGCCTCCTCTGGTCCCTCTCCAACAGGTCCATGTCGTTGTGCTGAGGACTTCTAAGTTGGATGGAAAAGGGGGGATGTTTAAAATTTACTAGGTGTAAATAATGTGAGACAGGGCAAGAACCCTTTGTTCAGTCCCTCTCCTGGGCTGGGAGGAGCCATGTTGTGAATGCAGGGGGCTTGTGTACCCAGAGAGCCATTCTGGAGCCTGCCTGGGCTCATTTGCCCCTCTTCTCTCTTTTGACCAGAAATTTCACTCAGGTCCTGAAGCTAAAGAGTTGACTGAGACTATAATGTTCTGCAAAACAGCCAGCTTGTGCCCAGCAGACATCAACCCCCTGTCCCCTCACTCCACAACCTGCTGTGGCAAAGTTTTCTGCTTGGAGCAGGAGCAGCAAGGCTTTGTTTCTTGCTGCCCTTGATGGCTGGGAACAGTCACATTTGTGCCCCGTCCCTTGCTACTAGTAGCTCAAACTTAAAAGCTGCTCTGAAGTTTGTATTACCTTTTCTGTTTCTCAGATATGTGGATCTTAAATGGTTCAAATGGTTCAAATCTGGATCAAGATTAAATAATTCAGGTGAGGGCATAGTCTCGGATGCCCTCCAGGAAACACAGTCAGTGGTTAACCTAATCAGCTCCTGTAATTCTACCAAATTCAGCTGAAACAGCATTTTTCCCATACAAGGTAATTTGAAGCTTAACAGCAAGCATCCTGATTTTTTTTTTTAACTGTGCTTGTGAGTAGTTTTGGCTCTGGTATTCGGAGTGAAATCCAGAAGCAACGTCAGGGCACTGGTTAGCGCTTGGTATGAGTTATGATGCCTTTTGCTTAGTATCAGGTAATAATTAAGGGTGATTCTTTGGTTAGGCTCTTTCAGGAATTATCTGGGAAGAAATGAAAGGAATTGGAAATTAAAGAGGTACACAGGGAAGTTTGCAAACTAAAAGAGGGATTAAACCAAACAAAATACTTCACTGGTTGTCAATGAAGTTTGATTTTTATTCTTGTATGTATACGCAATATATACATACACTTTTTAATGCCTCCAGCACTTGCAACCTTCCCTAGGAAAGATTCTCATCCATAAAGGCTTGCCCTCTGTAAAACACAGTGGCCCCATTTTGCTCCAGCCTGTGAAGGTGCATGGGAATCACCAAATACTATGGGGTTGGAAGGGACCTCTGGAGATCACCTAATCCAACCCCCTGCCAAAGCAGGTCCACCCAGAGCAGGTCCCACAGGAACGTGTCCAGGTGGGGTTTGAATGTCTCCAGAGACTCCATCACCTCTCTGGGCAGCCTCTGCCAGGGCTCTGCCACCCTCAAAGTGAAGGAGTTCCTTCTCGTGTTTAGGTGGAACTTCTTATGTTCAAGCTTGTGCTCATTTCTTCTTGTCATCTCACTGGGCACCACTGAAATAAGACTGGCCCCTTCCACCTGACACCCACACTTTAAGTATTTATAGGCGTTTATCAGATCCCCCCTCAGTCTTCTCTTCTCCAGAATAAAAACACCCAAATCCCTCAGCCTTTCCTCATAAGGGAGATGCTCCCAGCCCTTCTTCATTTTTGTAGCCCTCTGCTGTCCCCTCTCCAGCAGCCCCTGACTTTCTTGAACTGGGGAGCCCAGAACTGGTCCCAGTGCTGGAGATGGAGCCTCCTCACGGCAGAGTGGAAGGGACTCCTGACTTCCTTCCACCTGCTGGTCACACTCTTCCTGATGCCCCCCAGGATGCCATTGGCCTTCTTGGCCACAAGGGCACATTTGCTGCCTTACGAGCCTGCCAGTGCTCCCTGGTCTTTCTCCCCAGAGCTGACCAGCAGGTCACCCCCAACCTGTCCTGGTGCAGGGGACTATTGCTGCCCAGGTGCAGGACCCTATGCTTACCCTTGATGAATTTTATCAGGTGCCTGGGTGGGTTCCATGTGGCACTGCAAGATTTTTGCCTGATGGTGCCCTTTTATTTGTTGGACTCCAGAAATCTTAAGACATGCCTGGTGAGGTCACCAGAGGGACTGGGCATCTATTTGCACTTGTGCCTTTTTTTTTATCACTCCACGTGCACCTTATGGGGACAAAAAAAAAAAGTTGCTGGAAAAAGTTTCCCAGTTATGCCTGGGAAAATGCATAAGCCAGCTTGTTTTGGGAGGCTGGGGTGACCCAAGCTGGATGTGTAACTGTGCTGCCTCCTCCGGCCCCATGGTCCCACTGCAGCCCCTTGCTAAGAGGTAGTTCTGGAGAAGTTTTTTCACTTGTGGTGAGCAGACTGCTGGTTGCATTCAGTGCCTGGTAAAGTAGGTTCCCATGAGGCCCCAAAAGTAAAGCTCTTGGGGCTGGTATATATTTCTCTGCTTGGGGGGAGAGGCCAAGTGTTTGCAACTTTAGAATGTAAACTGTAAAAGCACTTGGTTGTCACATGCCATTAGCTGTTTAAAGCGTGACATCTCAGGAAATGCTTCATCGTAATCCTCCAAATGAAGAAATCTGAAGTGACCTTCAGACTGTTTGCTGAGTTTGGGTATCCTGTTACAGGGTCAGATGGTGAACTCAGAGTTGTACCTACTCTCAAACTGGTTTAAACTGCGGTCAGACAGTTCAGGTCACCCCCCCAAAAAATATCAACTTTCCCATGTTTTTTACATTTTTATTTCCGTGTAAAACCTAGGAGCCATACCTACATGAGTAAGCTTGTCCAGATGGTCTTCTCCAACTGTTTTTCCTGAGGCAGCTTTTGCTGAACAGCACTGTTAGTTCAGCTTTATCATCTGCTAGAGTTTGCTTTCCTCTTCCTGGAGCCAGATGAGCCATGGGAAAAGCTGTGTTGAAAGCACACGTGTTGGCTGCTGGGCTTTTGCTGCTGCATCTGGTTGTATGTCATTCTAAAAAGAAAAGTTTGACCATGTAAGGCAGGAAGTGGTTCTGATGTGTTGGGTTTTGTTTCCTCAGTAGTATTTTAGTCATCCTCCTCTGGTAAGTGGTCCAGGAGAAGACCTGGACCACTCGCATACCATTGTGGTATGTAAGGACAGGCAATCGTGGCTCGCCAAGCCAGGCAGTGAAAACAGCTTTGTAATCAGCCCAATAGGAAACTGTTCTGCTAACAAGAGTATGAAAGTAGAAATTACAGTGTTGTGTGGGTCAGAGTTTATTCAACCGTGATGCTCAAAGGTCCTATGAAGCTGTCAGCTTGGTCTGCTTTGTCCTGGATTCTGCTCCACCAAAATTTAGCATGGTTTCTGTTCTCAAAACCAAGCCCTTCCAAACTGACCTCTGTCTCCACTTGGGTTAATCCCCTTCAGAAAAAGTTTTGTTACTTCAAGTTCTCATGATTTTATCTCTGGTCAGATGGCCTTCTTTTCCTTTTATCTTTTTTGGGTTTCGGGTTTTTTTAACATCATCCATATTTACCCCTGTGTAACTCCAGGGGGCTAATTTGTCTAATTTCTGGTAATAAAGAGGGGGTGTGTGTGTTTCTATGGCTGGTGGGCTGGTAGCTGTACCGCATATCTGTCCTTAATGTGATTCAAATTAAATCCAGGACTGGGTGAGGGTCTTTGCAGATGAATTCCTATGAATCTTTGTGAAGTAAACACAGTTATTAGTGGACCTGACAGTGAATTTTGTGATGGTGGTAGTAATGAGATACACATGATTTCTGGTGATTTGGGATAGACTTATTTATTAAAGAAATATATACAGTTGAGTATTGTTTCTACTTTTTATGTAAAATTTTTCATTTTACTTGTTTTGACATAGGGAAAACATTACACTTCCATTAAAGAATGTTGTTGGGGTTATTGTTGCTTCATTTTCATGTTACTCCTGTTTTATTTCAAAATACAATTACTGGTGTTTACTTGTTAGATTACTCCCTGCGGTGTTCTGGGTGGTGTGGCCTTCTCTTCCCTTGAAGAGCCTGTGGTCCCAATGAGGGTGTTAACCAGGATTCCATTTGATACAGCTTTGTTCTGGCTAGTGCAGCCCCTGCTGCTTGTGCTGTAGGTATTAAACACTGTGGTTCCCCTTTACTCGTGCCATATAAACCTGCTGGGGCTGAGCCTCTTGTAATCCATCCTCAGATGATGAACGTTCCCCCTGGAAAGGAGGGAGAGACCATCACATCCTAGAAGACCGGTAATAATTAATTCCAAGCGATGTGTAATGGATGTTATTGTGCAAATTGCCTCCTTTTGCTTGATTTCATATTGGAGACTGAGGGATGGGCAAAGGGATAAAGCAAGCTCTGAATTAAGTGGCTTGTCTTAAATTTGCCAATCCCTTCTACAACATCTGCATGTTGTTTCACTTCCTTTCCTGCCGCTTCAGAGAGTGCTGGATCAGGGAGGAACAGATAGTTTGGTTCATAAAGCAGTGCTTCTGTAAACTATACACAGTTGGGGAATGTGCTTCTGGTGGATTTTTTTTTGTGTTTTGTTTTCATGAAATGCAGGGGAAGGATTCACAAGTGCATAAAATAACAGCCTAATCAAAGAAATAAACAAGAACAAGTCTGTAATCTTCACAAAATTGGGTGTGTGTGTGTGGAAAAAAGTGCTTCTGATGGACTTGCTCCTACTGTTTTCTTTGTAGCTGTTTCCAGAGCTCAGACCATCTGTTCCTTGTTGTAGGTTGTTAAGTGAAATGTGCTGCCAATACAAATAGCTCTGCTTGATGTTTGTTTGCATAAATTGTTTTGAAAGCTTCATGACGAATTTTAAGGATTACTTATGGGGTAGAACTCTGTGGAGGAGGAAATATAAATTTGATGATGCATGTTGGAATCCATTAATTTGTTTGGAATTTATTATAAAAGTGAATATCCTGTGCATTTGTTGAGGGGGGGAGGGGGAAGGGAGAGAGGGAAACAATTTCAACCTGAGCCCAGAAGGTTATGGTGACGATATGGTGATCTGGTGACTTGGCCACATAGCAGCAAATGTGATCAGTCTGCCTTTACATCTTTTTCAGTTTAGATGCCCTTACTTCTCCAACCAGATTCTATTCAGTATAGCCTACTTAGAACATTTCCGAGTAGTGAAATCTGTTTGGGTTTTTTTCTGCCTTAGTCTTAGTCAGATTTGCCTTTTTTTCAGACTCTGGGGCCTTGAAATGAGTGACAAAGATAAGTGAGGGGAGTTATACTTGGCCTTCGCTGGTTATCCAGAATACGGTGACTTGGGATCTGCAGCGATGTTGTGCTGTTGGGATTGTGTTGGGGGGGGATAATTCCTGCTTCCCAAAACTGGTGATCTTGAAGGCTGATGTAAGATGAGGGAGGAAATAAGGATAAGAAGGGATTTTATCAAACCTACCTCAGTGGCAGAGCTTGTGGAGCCAGGCTTCTTTATCCTGGCTTGTGTATGTGATAGTGCCCCCTGACAGGGAGATGTTTGCAGCACTGGGCTTGGAGCAGGTTGTACAGAAGCAACTCTTCCCTTGCAGTTGTGAACCTCCTCTTAGCTGAGACCTAATTCTGGTGGTTTACCTTTAGCCTAACTGTTTGGGAACTTCAACTGGTTGAAAATCAAAGGGTTACTTTCCTTCCCCTCAGACCTTTTGAATCTGGATTTTGAGTGACTGGGCAGTCAGACATTCCCCTGGACTCTAGGAAACTGTACATTAAAACCACAACTGCACATACACGCACACACATGCTCCTTTGCTGCTCATCACAGCTTCACAGTGGTAATTCTCTGGTTTTAAGTGAATTGACCTGGCTGCTTTCATCTTCAGGTAATGCAGCCCCAGTTCATAATTCAGACCAGGAGCTTATGGAGATTTAGAAAGAGGCCCAGAGCTTTGCTTTACTGTGCCAGTTAAAGCATTTATACTGATGACAGTTAAATTGTTGAGGGCTCTGTTATTCATTTACATCACAGACACGAAGGTCCTCTGACGACCTACTGCAAATGTAAGCCAGATGTACCTAAACATATCTATTGTACATTTTACTTCATTTCAAACACTTCTCCTGACTTTCAACTCAAACCTTCTGTCTGTCTTGTCATGCTACAGTGTTTAATGATATTTTATTGCATTAGTTCACAAAACCCTTGAGTTTTTCAGTTGTCCTAAGCTAATGGACTGGATCTGTACCCATTTGCTAATACAAGATCTTTTTTAGTAGGTAGCAGAGCTATTAAACATAAATCAAGGTTTCCGATAAAATATTAGTTTTCTGCTGCATCTTACAAAATAATAGTCTACAGTTTTACCTGATGATTATATCTTACAAACTATAGTTAAATCTTGTTTGGGGATTTACTGCATTCCATACCCAGCAATTTTATACAAATCCATAATGATTATTTTGTATGTTCCTTTCTTTTAGCTCATAAAAGAAACCACATAGCTTGCTAGCTGTGGAAACGAGAGCCATCCCCTATTTCCTTTGGAAGGATGCACTAAGAAGATTTTTGTAAAAAAAAAAAAGCTATTTCTTCATTACTTAACCTAAGACAAAGTAGCCTGGCTTGTTATGGGGAGACAAGCAACGCTTTGTTGTAGCACTGAAATCTTTCTGTATTCTTTTGATAAATAGGCTAAAATAGTATAAGTTTGGGGGCGGTTAATCATCTTGCTGTCATACCTTCAGTATGACATTTAAGGTGAGCATTTGTCTCCTGTTCACCTTTAGAGCAGGGACTCTTCCTTTTGGAAGGAAAAGGTTGAGTTATTTGGCATGTTCTCTGGTCCCAGCTGTGGAAAGCAGTTGAGCAGAGACTTGGCTTAATACTGTTCTTGGTATGTGCTTCCAAAGCATCGCCATTCCCTGCTGCTCTTCTTAAATCCATGCTCAAGTCTTACTGAAACAAATGGTGGTGGTGGTGATTAGGATGTCCTGAAGTGTATTGCCCTTGATAGAAGAGCACTGAAGGACGGAGTTCAGAACATCTGTTTTCTCAGAGTGGGATGCAAAGGCTGTTATTTTGTATTTACAGTAAGCTTCACAACTTGATCTCATTCTTACCAGTGTAAATCTGGAAGATCTTTACCAACAGCCTTTTGGAATTGGTTTAGAATTGCACATTGTGAAACAGCACAGTGTGGCTTGTTTCTTGGCCAGAAGGTAAACACAGTTGACCAGAGCTGGTCAGGAACTTCTGATAAAAGATTTTCTTTGGAAATGCTGATGCAATGAAACAAAGTTTTAGTGAAAATGGATCTGTCTGATGTGAGTGTCTTGGGTCAAAGATGGAGGGAGCAAGGTGGGGTTGTTCACCCAAAAATAGCTGCAAGGATGTCTCCTGGGATATGGGAGTCCCTGGTTCAGGTCCGCTCTGGGATTTGTAAAAAATCTAGTCTTTCACAACTCAGGCTTGTGGTTAGCCTTGCAGTTATAACGGGGTGAATGTGGCATGTTTGGGGATGGAAGGATGAAATGTTTTGAAGCTTTGTATTGGAATGCAATGTGGTGAGAAAACCAGCTTAGAAACCTCAAACACTCCCTTTTAAAAAAGGGTTCTTGTTTGTAGCTTGCAATACAACTATTTTTTTTCTTCAAGCTGTAGTTTCCCCTGTTTTTGAGGCCAGTGTTACCAGCACTCCAATTCTTGTAGTCATCTACTCCTGCAGTGGCTATTAACTTCCTAAACAAGGCAGTGCATTAAAATGAGAACACCAAAGAGCTGTTCCATGGTGCTAATGCAAAGGAGTGAGAAGACAATCAGCCTTTCATGCGGGTTTCATCAATCTGTTTTGCATATCAAGCTTGGTCTGATGTTTGTATTTGGGTAGGCTTTTTATTGAATGAGCTTGCAAATGCATGTGTGTGGTGGTTGGAGTCGGACTAGAGTTATCGGATGCCTTTATACTTGGTGATAACACCAGAGTGATCTTACAGAGACTATGGTTCTCCAGAGAAAATGTTAACTGTTGACTGTACACTATCATTTGAAATACATCCCATGTGTTTAAACATCACTGCATCATCCTGTGTCACTGGAAAAATGGAACCAAGCATGGTGTATCTGCTATCGGTGAATACAAGTGGGTCTTATTTTGGTGTTTTAACCAAAAATACCCCACACATCTAGGCTTCACAAGTAAACCACTGGAAATAACATGGCTAAAAATGTGATCATTTTAATGAGAATTCAGAAGACAAAACAAATGTTCCAGCTCAAGGTGACTGAGGCTGTTACTGAAGTGTGCTGCTGCTTGCGTAGTGATTATCAGAGCTTGTAATTCAAGGCATCTCTTACAGTCTTGGACTTGGGTGTTCCTCTCAACAGAGATGCTGGCTTGGGGGCCATTGCATTGGCTCTGGGGATGACCCCAGCTCTCCACTGGATGTCAGTGTTCCCCAGGAATGCAGCTGCTGGAGTACTTCTCTGGCAGTAAAAAAAAAAAAGGAAGGGGGGAGAAAACCTAAAGAAAATTAAAGAACCTTGACTCTTTAGGAAAGTTGTTCAGAAACAAGTTTTGTGACTGTTCAAATTGGCCTTAATTATAAGGCAGACCTTGACAGAAAGACCATGCTTGTGCTAAAAGACATCTTATGTGACTTCTGAGCTCGCATGCCAAAAAGAGTTGGATTTGGTTTCAGAAAAAACAAATGAACATTCTTCACTCACATCTCCCCACAGTCTTGATATTTTGATATGCTGTGAAGTGAGTGATTCTCTGACAGTTTTTTCTTTTTTTCAATAGCCACAAAAAAATATTTTTTCAAATCAGTGAAAGCAGGAGTGTATTGCTAAATGAATGATTGCTTGCTTGCTGGGTTGCAGCCTTTGATAATTAAGCTTAAGACAATGTCTCCTCTTCACAGAATGGTATTGTGCCAGATCCAAATGACACATGAAAAATTGAAATCAGAAAATAAAAACCTTTTAAAAACCAACTGCTCCCATCTGTTGTGCAGTTCAGGAGGGAACCTAACAGTGGAAGAGGCACAGAGTGTGGAAACCAGTAGGAGGAGAAGAGGTGAGCTCTTTCTCAGGCTCCGCCTTCCCCGCTCGTGGAAATGCTTCCATGTGAAGTTCTTGTTTCTTGAAGGTCTATTTTTATTTTACCTTTCAAACACTATAAATGGATTTCAGCAAGGATTTTTCTCAACTGAGTGGGATTTGTAGCACATGTCCAGTTGGATCTTTACAGACTCAGGTTGAGAGCGTGCTGAGAGTAAAGATGTAATTCTGTATCTTGAACGCATTGCTTCTTAACAAATGGGCGAATTTCTAAATGTTTCTGGCCACAAAGTGGGTATATTTGAGGTATATTTACCTCAAATATATTGGTGTATATTTACCTCAATATATTTATATATTTACCTCAATATATGGGGTATATTTGCGGGCCCTCACCAATTCTGAAAAATCCCTCCCAAACCTGAAGTGCATTTTCACGTAGAGCTTGCTCAGCAACATTCAGGAGCTTTGGGTTTATTGACAAAACTGACTTCTCCTGGGCTGTTACAAGGTGTTGTGGTTTCAGCCAAATGTACCAAAACCAGACTGACAGATGGCCCCTCCCTCCCTGCCCCCCAGGAAGAAAATAAAGGAAAAGATAAGGAGATTTACAAGTTTTGAATGAACTACTTTAATAAAGTATGTATTAAAAAAAGAAAGGAAATAGTGAAATAGATACATTATATGCAAAACTGTATGAAGCTCCCAGGATGATGATCATGTCCCCAACAGGCATCAGGAAAAGTCCCAGACTGGACTGGGTGACCGACAGGAGCTGGATTCCAGCTCTGGAGTCAGGAATGCTGGGATCGGGGTCAGAGGCAGAGGAACAGACAGTGTCCTCCTCAGCCATCGGCCGTGGAAGAAAGAGAGTTGACCTTTGATCCCTCAGCTTTTACACTGAGCAGGAGTTGATTGGATGGAATACCCTGTGGGTCAGTTTGGGGTCCCCTGTCCTGTCCGCTCCTCCCCACAGGGTTGACCCCTGGAGGCTTTTCTGCTTCCCACCCTCCAAGGGGGCAATTCCCTGCCCTTGGCTGTTCCAGCCTTGAGTTTAAGCCAGGGCTTCTCTGCACCATCCCTTGGGGTGATCAGGGCTGAGCACCCTGAGATGGAACAGCCTCTGACCAACCTGCTGGTCATTTCAGAGTTGAGTGAGGTAGAAGAGGCTTAGATGAAAAACTAAAATTACTGAACAGAAAACTTGTTCTCTTTACCTCAAACCAGGGCAAAAGGTTAGCTTCTTTAGTCAGGCTTCAAGGTTTAGGTTGGAGTTTTTAACCTAAAAACCTTAAGACACAAATGTGTGAGAGCCCTGGCTGACCTGGGAATTATAGAGGAGCACCAGGGGTGAATGTCCTGGTGATATGAATTAAAGGTATCTCACCCTCTGAGTCTCCAAACAAGAGCTGTACACCAGGACTAAGGTTTGGCTTGATAAAAACTTGAAGACAGAAGTCCCCATGCATTTCATGGGAAGCTTTACTTTGAAGACTTTAAACGTGTTATTTAGCTCAGTTCAGATGGCTGACCTAAGGATGTCACCTTTGGCATTACAGAGCCACTTGCAGAGGAATGAGCCCCTCGTCTGGGGATAGGAGTGACCAGCAGCTGACAGACCCAGCTATGGATTGGCCTTGCTGCGGGTCCCCTGTGAGAGGTGATGGATGTGCGGGGAGAGGTGCTGAGCAGCTCTGAAAGGTGGGTAAAGCTTGGAACTGTGGCTTTCCAAGACGTTTGTCTACACTTGTGGTGGGTTCTTATTGTGACACTTGGCTGTGCACAGAACAGTGTTGACATAAAGCTGTGCTGGAGTAATGTGCTGGATAGGGATACACACCTTTCCTTGGAAGTGGCTTGTGCCTAATGTAAAGCAATGAGCCCAGGTCATTAATTCTCTTTATATTTTGGGACAGAACATATGTGTCTGGCTTGGCGACTGCTTAAGGACATGAGGGAGCAAGCTACCTTTATGCAAAATACACCCTGAAATCTCTCTGAGATTGGTAGCCAGATTGGATTCAAGAAAGGTATTCTGGACAGTGGACAGAATTTTCCTTTGGACAAAATAATTGAGGTTGCTTCTTAGTCTGAGAAGCCAGGAAGCGAGTAAACCATTTTCCTCTTGCTTTTGGTTGAAAGTCTGACTTTTTTTTGAAGCTCTGCAACCTCTGAGCTCCTGGAAAACTGAACCAGAGGGGCTGACTGGTAAGTGTGTCTGAAAAATTTGATTCCTTTATAATACTCCTTCAAAGTTGTTAATGCTGTCGAAGCTAAACTCCTGTCTTGTCTTCTGTAAACTCTTATAAGCTGTCCTGTAAGAAGTCAGATGGATATGTCTGTTCCATGTCGTTATCCCTTGCTTTATTTGTTGCCTTGTTTCCCTGCTTCAACATAATATAGTTAAGGCCAGGAGTATTTAATGTCTCACAGACAAGCAAAACTGTGAGGCTTACTGTGTTAGGGTGATTTGTGCACGTGAGCTATGATGAATTTTAGCAACAACCAGTGGAGTTGCAGCACGTACAGTCAGAGCTGTTTTGAGCTGCAGTTGGGAAGACTGAACCTTGTGACATTTAAGTAGGACACAAAGTAATTTGATTTGCTCTTTTTAGTCTTCTAGATTAAACTGCTGTATGTAAGCAAAAGAAAAGAGCGAACAACATACATATGAGAAGTGATGCTTGCCTGCCTTCAGCTTTAGCAATGGATTGACTGTCTGACACTTAAGGCAACTTCTGCAGGTTATTTCCTGAATTGGATACAGCTGGGGAACTGTCTGATGGGAAGCTGAAAACTGGCCTGGGCTATGGTGCCTGTATGCCTGTACTCACACATGCTAAGAATCTCCCTTCTCCTCCCCTCAGCTTCTTGAGGTGCCAGATACCTGTAAAGCTCTGAATGTGCCAGACCTGAAGTGATATAAACCTGGTGAACTGGTGCTGTTTTCACTAAATTCTAATAATAAGCAGAGGGATCAAACCCTGAAAGGAGCAGATTGACTCTGCTCCTGATTGACTGCCGGGAGGGAAGCAGCGCTTTGCCTGCTGGGGAGCTGGACCCCAGAAATCCTCTCTGACTTTACAGCAATGAGAAAGTGGCATCTGGGCTGCTATTTTTGTGTGTGAGTCTTTGTGAAATGTAATCTTTGCCATTCATCCCTCCAATGTGTTTTCTTTCCTTGTGACCACCACACAGTGTTTATTTGATCACACTGAGAACCCACATCTTATCTGGTCTTCTAACCTCTTCCTTTTGAAAGAGATAAGGGAGGAAAGGGGGAATCAGAGCAGGGAGGGAGAGTGGTATTGTGAGTAAATATCCCATTTGCATCTGTGCAGTTTGTCACAGTTGAATATTAAAGCTCCTGTTATTTTCAGCAGCCTTTACAATGTCAGACTGAAGTTCTGTTTAATTTTTACTTGGCTTTTTACCTCCAAGACAGACACTCAAGTTGCTCCACACTAGGAGGCTTACTGAGTTCATGCACTGCATACATGAATTAGAAACAAATAGGCTCAATTTCCTAAGGTCTTGCAGGACTGTTAATGGTTAAGCCTTGCTAAGGGATTGTGCTTTCTTCCTTTACCAGTTCCCTTGCCTTCATCTAGAAGAACAACATTTTTTCTTCATACAGTCACTAGGAAAAAAAGTTACTTTGGAAGTGACCCTTGACTATATTGGCTCCCAGGCTGACCCTAGGTTAAAGGATACCAAGATAGCTCAAGCCTGCTTTTTGTCAGCGTTTCCACTCTACAGGAACTCCTGGAGATGCCTTGGTGGGAATCCAGTGATAAAACTGGAGCTCATTTCTCACTTACAGAAAGGAAAACAAAACTGAGGAAAAAATGCTTCCTGCTACTCTTTGGTCAGTCGATAAGCTTAATTGGCCAGGCCTGCCTGCTTTACATTGATTGTACCTACTAATAAAAGAGCTATTGATTGGCACTTTATTTAGCACTGGCTTGTGTGGACTATAGTTCCTGCTAATGTTATTACTACATCAACCTTTTCCTGTTCCCCAGCTCTTTAGTGCTATAAATTATGTCAAATGCCACCAGTGGTTTCAGTATTCTTGGACAGTTTTCTTTAAGTTTTTGACCTCCTGAGTATACAGCGTGTCATCTCTAATATATGTGAAAATGTCTAATGGGATGCAGGAGGAATGTAGATGCTAATTTTTTATGGAAAAGTACCGGATTTGTTATGCTTGCATCTTATGGTTTAACTGGACCTCAGAAATCAAAGAAATTGATATTTCTTGACAGCTATTTAATGTGACTGTGATTAGTAAGCAGTGGTGGCAGATTAATGGAGACAAATACCTATATCTGGAAACTCGCACTATCTTTGTAACCTTGCCATTACTAGTAGAGGATGGCGTACAGGTTCCTGGCCATATGTGAAAGCCCCAGATAATGGGAAGATGAGGATCAGTTAAAAAAACTTGAGGCTAAAAGCGAACATCTCCAATAGTCCCAGCCTGTGCCTGTGCGGCAGATGGCTGCTTTGTTACCCAACAGGAGGGCTGTCCTGAAAGGAGATTTGTAACTGGAAGGGAAGGGGTTTGCCTCTTAAAGCAGAGAGGAGCAGTACTACGCCCATCACAGGAGTGGGTCTGGGACTCCTTGGTAAGAAGTGCTGCTCTTGATCCCAGGACAGATAGTTTTGGGACTCAAAAAGGAGATAACTGGTATTTCAGACCGGGTTTCAGTCCCTGGTCTGCAATAAAAGGTCCCATTACCATGGATGAATGACAGAATGTTCTGCATCCCATTATGAAATAAGCACAAGAAGCCCTGCCTCGGTTGAGGGTCTGCCTGGGCTACTCTAATATGACCTCTTAGTGGGTTTTATAAAGAAAATGTCTCAGACATCAATAACAGCTCAGCAGAAATGAGCAAGAACAGCTGGTCAATGCTAGTATGTGGTCTTCTTTCTCTGGATGATAGAAGTCCAAAAAATTAAACGGCCAGAGTTAATTCTCCTAGCAGGGCACAGGTATTCCATCCCATGTGAGCCATGCCCAGGGGGTAGTGGGGAGCTAGCCAGGAAGGGGAGGGGGACAGGAAGTCAGGGATGTGCGGCGTACAGTCGGGGATGGTCCCAGGTGCAGTCGGTGAGCAGTCGACATCGTAATCGTGTTTTTATATTTCTTTATCCATGTTACTGTTTCGTTGTTCTGTTAAACTGCCTTTGTCCCAACCCACGAGTTTTGCCTTTTTCTTCTGATTTTGCCCTCCTGGCTGTGCATGGCTCAAGAGCGAGCAGCTGCCACACGGTTCTTTGTTGCTGTCTGAGGCCAAACCATGACAGGAAGGAGTTTAAAATTTCTCTGAATTTCTTCATCAAGTTTCAGTCTTTGTGGTGTTTCAGTCTTTGTGGCTGGAGGAGGGTGTTGGTATTACTTAAAAAGCATTCATTCTGTTGAATCAAAAAGTTAATACCTAACTCTTTCCCTCTAGTGAAGCTTGTACTGAATTTAGTGGCTGAGAACAGGAGTTTAGCTAACTGAGTGGAAATGGTTGCTCGTAGCTGTAAGGAGTTGCTATTCAATGAGAATCTGCAATGTAGGATTGCTGAATTGGCAAGTAGTATTTCACCCCAGCAATTCAGGTGTGGTTAAAATACCCCTGATGTTGTTTCTGCAGATCCCAGAGAATTGTGTAAGTCTGCTGGGTGATAATAGGGGAATTTTGACCCCATGGGACAGATGTTGGCAGCTTACCTGGGATTTAAGTATTGAGATCACAACCTAGGCCTGGGAGAGAGCATCCTGGAAGTTTCATGGATGGAATGGAACAGGGCTGAGGTCTCCAAACCCTGGCCTTATGCTCTTTGGAAAAGCAGAGTAGTAACTCATGTTGATAGACTGAAGCAGTAATATAAAATATAATCATTGTTTGCTTTCCGATACAGTAATTGGACATGCAGTTACTTGCATGTACTGTGGCATGTCAGAGGTGTGAGCAGCTCTTTGGAGTCTCTTCTGAAGTATGTGTCAGTAAAGAATTAACAGTATCAACAGCATCCCATCTGGTGCTTCACAAACTGAATTGTGAATTCTGCTATAAAGAAATGCAGTGGTCCCTAATTTTAAGGCTGAGAAAAGCAGTGAGAAATTTTTTAAGCTACTTTTTCCAAGCATCCCTTTCAAGTGTAGGATTGGTTTTATCTCTTTTGCAGAAGAGTGGAATGCATTGCAAGAAAAAACAGTTTTAATGTGTTAAATCTTTGATTCCTTCTCGGGAATGTTTTTCTCCACTGATTGTTTATAATGTGACATTAAAATATTATTTTGCAGAATCATTGAGATCTATATGTAAATATAGTGATACCTATACTTCATTCAGATTAATCTCCATTTTGAGAGAGAAACAAACCAGTGCATTCTTATGTGGATCTGTGCACCTCTGGTTCTGTATTTCTGCTGATGAAAGAGCATTTGCACTGAGTATATACTGTAGGAGGTTTTTAAAACCAGCCCAGAAATTGGAGCTGAAAAAGGTCTGGCAGACCCACATTGTGAACTTCAACTGTAAGGTCTCTGCTAAAATGGTAAATTAGTGAAGAACTTGGTAAACTTAAAATCCAGGAGACATGGTAACCATGTTCCAAAAAAAAAAATAAAAAATTGATGGTTACAAAATGGCTGATAATGGTTACAAAAAAATGGATACTCTACCATGTTTTGCATTCTCCCCATGCCTACCAAATCACCTTTCAGATGAAAAAAAAACACCTTGTGGTTAATGAAACGTTGGAGACAAAGTGTGTAATGTTTCCTCATATCAAAGGCTATTTCTTCTAATGTTTATTTCTAATACTTTTAAAAGAACCTTGTATTAATAAAAAAATAAGTTTTAGATCTCTAACAGTAAGACTAACAAATGAACCTACACGTCATCCCAGAGAAAACAGCAATTTTTCACAGCTTCAGAGGTTTAGTCTGTGGCACACCAGCATGTGAGGCTCATGACTGGAGGCATGAAAGCCCAGGGCATTGGTTTTGATACAATGCTGAACTTTACAGAGCAGCACTGATTTCTAGCAGTTGAGGATCTGGCTCTAACCTGACATCCCTTGTGACTCTTGAGTTTTGTAACTTCATTCTTCCTTCTCGCTCCTGTTATAAAAAATGTGATGAGGAGCAAATTACTCCTGCTTTGCCTAGCAGTACCGTTACAACTGCGGTGGCTTTGCATTCCAGTGTTTACTTTTCACTTCAGTGTCTGAACTTTTAACTGATGGATATTGCCCTGCATTGAAGTGCTTTCAGACTGCATTTATGTATAGGAATGTTTCTTATCTCCCCTGGCATTTCCTGAAGTACTGATTCCAATTTTCCTCTTGTACCTACCTTTAGTATAGTGTCTTCTGTGCAACAGCAGTTGCACACAGAATTGCATGGAGCTGGTCAGCTCTTCTGTTAGAAAATGGTACCTGGAGGCCATGTGTATAAGCTCCAGTTTTGTGAGTGTACATGGGGAGGGACAACTGGCTCATGTGCCACAAAGCCACCTGGCCATCTTTGTGACCAGGGTTGCCCTCCTGGCCCTGTCACCTGTGTTCTGGCCCCAGTGAGAAGGCTGGATGCCACAGTGCTCACCCCACTCCTGGGGCGGGGACTTGACACAACAGGGGCTGAGGTGGGCAGAGTTCTTTGTGCCATTCACCAGGAGCCTCTTGTGCTTTCCTGCCACAGGGAACACTTGCTGCACCATTAGCCTGACTGTTGTAGGCACGGGTCAAGGAGGGCCCAGAGATTTTTTGTGTGAACTGAAGATAAAACTTACTGTAGGCAAAGGAAAAGTTAGAAAGGAACAGAGGAAGCAAAATATGTGTCTTCCATTATTAATTGTGTGTGTGATTTAGAAGTGTAACGAACATCTCCCTGTAATTACAGCTGCTGCTTGCTTTGCACCTGTGCAGGGCAGTGGTGGAGTTGGGGAGGTGATGGTGTCTGCTCCAGGTCTCTTTAGCCCCTCTGAGCTCTGTTGAAATACCACAGGAGTGGTAGGAGCCAGGGCTATGCAGCACAGAATCATAGAATTTTCATGGTTGGAAGGGACCTTTGAGATCCTCCAGAAACAAACAAAGCCAAACAAAAAACACTACCAAAACCCACACACACCACCAAAAAAAAACACCTACCATAAAAACCACCACACCCAACAATCCAGGCCACTAGAGGATGCCCCAAAGTGCCATATCTACACATTCTTAAATACCTCCAGGGATGGTCCTTCAACCCCCTCCCTGGTCAGGGCTGTTCCAGTGCCTGACCACTCTTTCTGTAAAGTCATTTTAATCTAACCCTCCCCTGCTGCAGTTTTACACCATTTCCTCTGGTCCTGTCATGATTCCCTTGGGAGAGGAGACCAACACCCACTTCTCTACAACCTCCTTTCAGGTATAAGCCAATGAGGTCTCCCCTCAGCCTCCTCTTCTCCAAACTAAACATGGCCAGTTCCCTCAGCCTCTCCTCATAGGACTGGTTTTCTAGAGCCCTCACCAGCTGGGTAGTTCTCCTCTGGACACTCTCCAGCACCTCAATGTCCTTCTTGTAGTGAGGAGCCCAGAACAGAACACAGCACTGGAGGTGAGGCCTCACTAGAGACACCATCAACCCCCTCCTCCTGCTGGCCATGCTATTCCTGATAGGCCCCAGGATGCTGTTGGCCTTCTTGGCCACCTGGGCACACTGCTGGCTCATGTTCAGCTGGCTGTCCCCCAGCACCCCCAGGTCCTTTTCTGCTGGGCAGATTCCAGCCACTCTTCCCCAAGCCTGTAGTGTTGCTTGGGGTTGTTGTGACTGAAAAGTACGGTGGGAGTCAGGCTGCTGCTGGAAACTGGAAGCATTTGGGAAAGGCTGCTGTGCCCATGTGCTCCAACAGTTGTGGTGGTTTGAATCTGACAGCCTGGCTCCCTCTCACAGGGAGAAATGAAGACTCTCTGGGATTACCCCCTGCCAAGCTGCAACTGCCTATTCCAAACCCTCAAACAGCTAAAACCAACGTTCAAATAAAGACTATAAAATATGAATGCGCACCATGGGCAGCTATTTTAACAGGGCTGTAACTACTGCAGATAATGTAACATCCCTGTGCCCTGCACTGCATCCCCAGCACTGGGATGCACGTGGGAAATACTCTGAGAAATGCCCAGAAGAAACTGCAGAATAAGATGCATAAGAGGAGAGGTTAGGGAAAAGAGGGCAAACCAGCAAGCACAGCATTGTTAACCCAAAAATCAAGAACACAGAATGTGACTGTGGGTTAGAAATTGGTGTTCTTTCCTGCTGGTACTCTTTCCTGCTGTTATTCCTCTCTGGGATTGGCTCCTGGTGGGAAGGTTCCATTCTTTAGCTGGTGCAAGTTAAAAAAAAATCAGCTAGCTAATTCCATAAGTATTTTTCAAGAAGCAAAAAGCAGCTTTACAAGTGGCATTTGGGTATACTAGGGTGTGTTTGACAGTGCTTCATACCTCACAGTGCTCTCAAGGCAAATATTAATTGCCCCATAAAACACTCTCTGTCGTGTCTTGTGGCTCAACATGTTACATGTCTGTGCAAACTTGTTTTATAGCCCAAGCAGCCCACTACTGCTTCTGAGAAATGTTTTCCTTTTAAGGGGGGGGAAAGAAAAACAACATTAAAAAGTATTATAATGGTGACAAGGAAGAAAGAAGGCTATAGAATTTCCACTGGCCAGAAAAGCTGTCACAGATTAAACACCTGTTATAAATGGCTACACATAAATTATTTTGCATTAAAAAGTGTTCTGTCTAGAGAATGAATCCATTTCCTCTAATTTTGAGGCATTACCCAGTATCTGGGGCAAATATTACCTTAATTTGACTTGGGGCAGAAGTAAGAGGATATGTGCAGCTGCAGCAACATCCTGCAGCCAAGCAGTTCTTGGGGCTCCAGAGCATGCCGTGGGCTTCATACCCTCATTGTATGCAAAAGCCAGTTGCTGCGGCTCTCACTGTTATTTATCCAAGGTGTTTCCACAGTAATTATGGCAATTAATAGTTAGTAAATAGTTAGTAAATATATAGTTAGTAAAACTAACGGAGTGGACCTCTTGACTATTAACAATTTTAATTGTCCTTTCCAAGTCTCTAGTTCCCACTCCTACATCTCCAGGAATGAGTGAGCCAGTGAGCAGATGACAGCTGAGCCCCAAAGACTTGCATGTGGTGTAACTTCACTGAGGTCAAAAAGCATTATTTCCAGTGTCTAATTGCAAGCATGTGGCTGAGTCTGTGGGACTGGGTTCTGAATAAACAAGAGAGTATCCTCGTACCTACACACTAGTAGGTGTTGGGCTGTAGGGATTGTGAGGATGCATCCTTCCACCTAGTTTAGGTGCCCACACTGTAGGACAAGGAGGAGATGTACTTCCCAACCACCTGGTAGGTTACCTTGGGTTTACTTCCTCAAGGTTACTTCTAGATCTTTAGGATCACAGTAAGCTTAGTCACTCTCCCTATTTCTTCCTGGTTGTCTTCTGAACTGGGATTGTGAGCAGGCTTGTAGTTAAGCCACACTAAGGGGTTTGGAACTCGCTGTTCCTCTTTGAAAGGTACTTTTAGCCTATTTCCCCCTGTACGATAAGTAGTTAATACTGGATTTAGTACCTGCTGTGGTGTGAGCTACTACCTCTGTGATATGGGAGCATTTTACAGCCACTTTTCACTCCATACCACTGGCAGAATGGTTTTGTGATGTGAATGGATGTTGAAGATTCAGGCCTCAGATTTGTTGGTGTGTTGCCAAGTATCAAACATAGGCACCCAATTAAACTGTAATTTAGTTTTTCTTGGTTTGTGCTTTGCTAAATCTGGATGATCTTTCTGCTTTTAGCTCAAAAGTGAGTAAGGATCCAAAGATATTCAAGTGACGGGTCTCTGGCAAGGAGCTCTTACTGAAGTTTACTCATTAAAAACAGCAAAAATACTATTTTCTCTACCAAAACTAAAGTGAAAGTCATGTTGAGATTTGGGCTATAAAATGTGTGTTGCTGCATATGCTATGTAATATACACAACTTCTGTGTGTAATAAAGACATGGTATTGCCAGGCACTGCTGCTATACAGGAGTTGAGCAAGAAATTGTTTTTATTTGCAAGTAATGTGATGTGAAGTGAAAGGATACTCTAATTTATGAATAAGTAAACCTTGCTTTTACAAGAGTTAATTCCATTATGCATAAATAGTTTTCATTTTACAGTTGTAAAATCATTTGAAGTTACAGCCTAATTCATAAGCAAATGTTTTGAAGATTTATGAAGCATTCCCTTTGTGTTCTCCTCAGGACACATGAAGAATGTGCTTCCCCCGCCCATGTAAATTATCCCTCATGAAATCCATTTTTGTGATTTATCAGTCCTCTCTACCCTGGCTTGCAGGCTAATGTGTCTGAGAGCTACAATGTGTAGCAGTCCCTTAAATCAAGACAAAATAAGGAGGTTTGTTAAAGTAGATTAAGAATAAGTTGAAGGGGCCAGTACCACAAAAGGCTACTCATGTGCATGTCCTGGCTACTTCCATGAGCTCAGGTCACAGGCAGAGCTTTGTGCTCTTGGCCCCACACTCTCCTGACTGGCTGAGTGGGGTGGTCAAACCTGTTTCTGCTGAAGCCTCTGATGACTGAGCAGCCCTGAGGTGGAAGACCTGGGAGTGCTCGTGGAGGAGAAGCTCAACATGAGCTGGCAGTGTGTGCTGGCAGCCCAGAAAGCCAACTGCATCCTGGGTTGTTTCAAAAGACGTGTGGCCAGTGGGTCGAGAGAGGTGATTCTACTCCTCTACTCTGCTCTGGTGAGACCTCACCTGGAGCACTGTGTCCAGCTCTGGAGTTCTCAGCCCAGGAAGGACATGGACCTGTTGGAACGGGTCCAGCAGAGGACCATGAAAATAAGAGGGCTGGAGCCCCTCTCCTATGANAATAAGAGAGCTGGAGCCTATGAGGACAGGCTGAGAGAGTTGGGGTTGTTCAACCTGGAGAAGAGAAGGCTCCAGGGAGACCTTGTAATAGCCTTCTGGTACCTGAAGGAGCGACAGGAGAGATGGGGAGGGACGTGACAAGGCATAATGGTTTGAAACTGAAAGAGGAGAGATTTATGTTAGGTACAACAAAGAAATTCTTTGCTGTGAGGGTGGTGAGAGCCTGGAACAGGTTGCCCCGAGAAGCTGTGGCTGCCCCATCCCTGGAGGGGTTCAAGGCCAGGCTGGATGGGGCTTGGAGCAACCTCGTGTGGTGGGAGGTGTCCCTGCCCAGGGCAGGGGGGTTGGAACTGGATGATCTTTAAGGTCCCTTCCTGCTCTAACCATTCTATGATCTGCAGTAGGGACAGGAGGCTGAGGAAAGCAGCCAGTTCTGGCATAATAAAAAATGCATTGTTTTGGGGGGGGAGGGAATAAATTGAAGTACTGGGGGAAAAAGCTTAAAAAGGAGGAAAACTGTGCAGTTTAAGATTGATTCTGCATGAAAGTGGCTTCTTGCCCGTCAGAAACAACAGTAACAACAAAAGCCCCCAACAAACAAAATGTGTATTCAAATCCTGTGGGTCATATGCCTTCAAAGTGAGCTCACACAAGGATAGCAGTGTGTTGTACTTTGTAAGAAATGTGATATGTTGTCATTTTGATCCACACAGTGTCTAATCCTTCCAAAAAAATGAGAAGTTTTATAGCCTCACATCGGTTTGTTTAAGCTTTACTTTTCTGCTTGGTCTTGTCACAAAATTCCTAGGTTGTGTTCACAGATTAAGTGCTTTCAGAGGCAGAGGCTCCCTGTCTAGCTAGAGCTCCAGCAGGGACCATAACTTCTAGATGGCACCTTGGTCCTAACATTGGAACATTAAATATTCTTTGGTGGTCTTTTTTGATATTATTTTTTTCTTGACTATTGATGGAGCTATTTCCCTGGTAGCACCTGACAAGACACTGCTGGTCAGGTTGAGAACCTGAAATCTGATAAAAAATTATCACCCACAGGGCCAAGTTGGGGAGAAAAAACAGGAGACTCAATCTTCCTGAGTCCCTCTAAAATGGGGCGGTTGCCAAGGCTGTGAAACTCTAGGGAGAAGCCTTAGCCTGAAGAGATGGAGAGCCCTTGTGGCACAAGGTCAAGGAGTGGAGTGTGTCCGTGAAAGGGAGACGGGAGTACACAGCTACTGCCCAACTATGAGAGCCTGAAACTACTGAGTGACTCTGACGTGGAGTATTTGGGAATATTTTGTTGCTAGACCAAGTTAATTTTTTATGGGAGCATCAGTGGGATGAGAAGGATTCAACAAGCTTAAAAAAATTAGGTGTAAGGTAAATATCGTTGTTAATCTCTGTGCTTGGTATGGGTGGAGGAACTGGCACAGTTGTGCTGAGAGGGAAGTAGCCCATTCCATTCACGTCTGGCTTATGAGCTTGTGCAAAAGCAAAAATAGCTTTCTATATGTGCCCAAGTAAAGTATAGGTGTCTCTTAGAGAGTGAGTTAGTAAGAGGACTTTAAATTCTCAGTGGTGGGTCAACTGTGTTACTACACATTGGGCATAAGAGCTACATCTGTTAGATGTGGGACTGGGTGTGCACATATCAGGATAAATAAAGTCAAAATTTTACTAAGTCTGCAATGATACAAAAAAAATCAGTTAAAACAGTAAAAAATGGGTAAATAACTTTGGCCACTTTGATATTGTTTGACTTTAGACTGTGGTTATGTTTGTGTATACAAAGATGCATAAAGTAAGCAGATATTTTTCTACAGAAATACCATAACTTGACTGTTAGGTTCTTGTAAATAGTAACAATTTATTTTGCCTGGTAAATTATTGGATGTGAAGTAGTCTAACTATTGCTATAGAATTGCTATAACTCAGCAATTCAGGCTGAAATGAGCTAGGTGCTGTTCAGATTTAGAATTAGAAATTATTTTTGCCTACTAGGTGGTACAGTGTACGTAAACATGAATATAGAGTCATAGAATCATAGAATCATAGAATCATAGAATCATTTTGGTTGGAAGAGACCCTTGGGATCATCGAGGCCAACCATCTGCCCCAGTCTACAAAGTTCTCCCCTACACCAGATCCCTCAACACCACATCTCATCGACTCTTAAACACAGTCAGGGATGGGGTTCCTTTTCTTATGAAATGTTTCAAATATGATGGTGGGTGGTGGCTCAGGCAACACTTATAACAAAGGGCAAACAATACAGAAATAAGAGAGATATCAAGTTGTCAATCGCAGGGATTTCGTCATGAAGGAAAGGAAAAGGTATGTTTGAAATTAGTTACTGCAACTTTGGAGTTGCTGCTTCTTGCAGTGGTTTTGGAGATGGGAAGAATTAGGGTGTAATGAAGAAATGCCCACTCACTGGGGGTCAGGAAAGGAACATTCTTGGGATACAACCTGTTTTTTATCATTAGGACCAAATATCTGTTTTTATCCCGAAGTGATAATTCCCAAGAACTCTTCTGTATTTAAAACTTGCACAGGTGACTGTACATGTGGGTTATAAAATATTTGTGGCTTTAATTTGAGAATTGGACTCTTGAATGTAAACAGAGGTTGGAAGATGTTTGTTAGGGACACTTTGCTACCAAATTAATTCACTGGAGCAGAGGAAGTGAGTAGCGAACCAGATTAGCGTATGCTTATGAATGGAAATATTTACTGACTAGTTTGAGACAATTCAGCATTTAAATCACTGCTGGCATCCTTTAATATTGATTAAGGAAAATACTCCACTGACAGTGTTAGTCAATATATATATATCTGTGCATAAATCAACACGAGATGTTTTCACTGTATGCTTAACGTCTCTGAGTTATGCACTTCTGGTTCTGAAACAATGAACCAGAGGCTGGAAATCATTTTGGTCTTGACATAAAGTGCCACCTTCCTTAGAACATCCACATTTTAGGTAATTGGCTGCAGCACCGGTAGCCTGACTGAAGCCCTGCCTCAGCAGTGCCCCCATAAACCACACTTTCTAACCTTCATAACCGGGGCAAATTTGGAAGGGGGGAAGGGAGGGCACCAAGTTTTCAGAGCTCCAATATGATACAGAAAGTCTCAGTAACTGGATCTTTTTGAAAACATCTCTTTAAATCATGTCACATTTAGGAAAATGTTCAGTTGTAGGAATTGTTTGGCTGGGACTCCAAAGCTGGTCAGTCAGGGTAGCTTGATCTGAATCAAATTCATTAAAATCAGCCCATGTTCATGAATATGTAACGGGTGGGAGCTAATATAATTCACATGGCTTTCCTGCTTCCAACTCCATGCCAGCTTCCAAAGCCTTGCCCAAAGCACCGGTGCCTCCACAGGGGAAATCTCATGTATCTCATGTCTCATGATGCTATCTCATACATCGCTTACCTAAATATCCCACTTACCCCTCTGTGTATTGCACAAACACACAATTACCCTAAAAAATGTTATTTGGTATGTGCTGATGGTGCCAGGTGCGGGTCAGGCTGGGCTCAGGCTGTGATTTGGCCCCTGCTGGGAGGTGGCATCTCAGTAGGAAAGCTGGAGAAGAATGAGCCCGTACCAAGAAAATGGAATGTTTTTTATGTTACTGATTCCTTAAAGATATTTTAACCTTCCATTGAACAACCACAAAACATTACCAAAAAGCCTCAAAACAGGCAAATACACCAAAATAGATAAGAAACTCAAGTCCCAGCAAGTCTAGGGCAACTCTCCATTTGTCTTTTACAATTACATGTTCGTGTTCAGTGGCATATTCACCTGATCTGGCTCTCCATGGGACTGTAATTTGATGACAATAATGATTACTGAGGAATATTTTTTTCACTGGGGAGAAAAATGTAGCACAGCCAATTTGGGTGATGGCATAAGTGATTCAATGGTTTAAATACTAATAAAAAGTGAAATATCTTAGGATGGGTTAATTGGGGGGCTTTTTTTTTTTCAAGCCTGCTTAGCTAAAAGTAATTAAAAATGAGAGAAAACCCAACATAATTGAGACTATTGGCAAGGGTTAAAAAATGAAAAATGCTGTGTCAGTGTCTGTCCTGAGAGAGCAGCAGAACCCTCAGGCACCACATTCACAGTCATTGCAGGCAAGTAAATAACAAAAAAAAGAAAATATCTTAGGCCATTGCCTGGAGAGGGGCTTAAAAATATTAAGAAAGCAGACAAGAACAATAACCAGTCCTTGCAGCTTTCCCTGAAGCAGGAAGACTGTCAGGAAGAGCTTTTAAAAAAATAAAAATAAATCCAGTAACTTCTGGGCATGAATGAGCTCAGCTCTGGTGATGTTTCAGTGACACACATCAAAGCACACCTTCTATGTGTAAATTTGCCTGACACATTTTTAAAGTCTCCATGGGGTATTTGCTGTTATCAGTCAAACCTGAGAACCCTAATTATATTACATTTGAAATTTGATGGTCTGTTTTATGCAGGAGGTCAGCCCAGACTGCAATGGTCCCTTCTGGCCTTTGTATTTATGAACATAATGGGTAAAGGGTCTCATCCTGCAAACGCTCAGGCAGCTGAGTACATTAACATACAGTAGGCGACTTCAAAACTGTTAACCACAGGGCTCAGTAACATTATATCTCTAAATATTTGGAAACTCAAATGCTGAGTATCTGTCACTGTTTCCTTAAACTCAAATATTTACTGCTAAAATACAAAGCTACAGAATTTTTTACATATGTTTTGGGTAAAGGATGGTTTTAAGTTACTCCTTAAGTCTGATAACGTCTGTTTAGAACCATGCTGTTAATGTCGCATGAATTTGTGCAATGGATATATCTCTGGAGGAGGGAGAAACTTTCCTTCTGCTACAGTGTGAATCACCAGCTCTTGTCATTGCTTTATGGCCCCTTAGTGGAGGCATTTGTACTCTATCACCTCTCACTGTCGTATCTATAACTTGTAAGAGTTACCACCAGCAGAGGTGGTTTTGATAGTAGCTTGCATTTTTTCCCATCTAATCCTCTGCTGCTCCAATCCCAAGAAAACCACAAGACATGGGCTGGTAAGGACACTTCACCTGCATGTCTTGGATCTGTTCCCGTAATGGAGCTGGCACTATTTTAGCTTTCTCTGGCACCTCAGGATGCTTCTGAAGACTAGGAGGTTGTAAGATGCATTTTCCCCTCAATGCTTTGCTAGGTTATTAACTTCTTTGATGCATCAATATTAGGAAATAATGTCAAAACCCAGTCTTATTAAAAGCCTGTTGTAGAGGGTTTAACAAACCAACAGGAATACAGAAAAGTTGAGTAAAAGATCTTATATTTTAGAATTGTGGAATCATAGAATTGTCTGGGTTGAGAAGGGATCTTTGAGAGCATCTAGTCCAACCATCAAGCATGACAGGAATCCCAGTGGTTTGGTTCACAAGCCCAAACTGAGATGTCCCTGAAAGGCCTGATGGTAGATGTATGCGTTTAAAGGCTACTGGAAGTCAGACCTGTGAGTACCCATTAACTTGGAGACTCCAAAATGAGGGTAATGAAGGTTGCCCCACTCCTTAAGGGAAATGTTCATCTGGTGCTTAAAGGAGTTTAAAGACAAAATGAGGGAAATGTTCTAATCAAAAATATCTACAGAGAAGGAAGGATAAACATGAAGCCGTTCACCTCCTTTCAGATAGGAAAGACTGTTCAAATTTGAAGTTTGCAACAAGGAAATGTAGATGTTTCATATTCTAAAAAGTTCTACAGCAGCCACCGTCTNCCCTCAGCTGCTCCTCACAAGCCTTGTTCTCCAGACCCCTCACCAGCTCCATTGCCCTTCTCTGGACCTTCTCCCGCCCTTCAATGTCTTTTTTTTTTTTATGGTGAGGGCCCAAAACTGGACATAGCCCTTGAGGTGGGGCTTCACCAGTGTCCAGTAGAGGGGGACGGTCACCTCCCAAGTCCTACTCCCCCCAGTGTTCCTGATCCAGGCCAGGATGCTGGTGGCTATTTTCTGGTTCAATTTAATATGCAGTCAGAACTGAGGCAGTTTAAAGACTTTTTGTTTAAAGGCATGTAAAATTAAGAGTTTGCTTATTCTCTTCTGAAGATTAATCTTAGGTGTAAGCCTTAATGTAGCCTCTGTCTTAGCTTTTTCCTGATTGCTGTATATTTTTCAGTCTTTTCTGAATAAGTCTTTTAATTGTGAATAGATCAATAGTCACTTGGTGGTTTAACTCCCATCCAATCTCATAAGCTAAGCAGAGTGCTTGGGTGTTGGTTCTCCCAGGAAACCTAAAAGGCATGGTACCAAATATGACTTACCTGGCACTGCCTTTCCCCTGGCACTGACCATAGATCAGAGCTTGTTCTTAGCAGATAATTTATTGGTGCTTTTTCAGGCTAAATGGCAATCTCTGCTGTGGCAAGGGTTTAAGAATGGCTGGATTTTTTTATATATGGTCCTGGCTGTCATATCTAACTCCAGGCTTAGTGATCAATACTTATGTCCCCTCTGATAAAGCCACTGTGATTTGAACAGAGAAAACAGCTTGAGTGGGACTGGAGTTTCAAGCATGACAGGAATCCCAGTGGTTTGGTTCACAAGCCCAAACTGAGATGTCCCTGAAAGGCCTGATGGTAGATGTATGCGTTTAAAGGCTACTGGAAGTCAGACCTGTGAGTACTCATTAACTTGGAGACTCCAAAATGAGGGTAATGAAGGTTGCCCCACTCCTTAAGGGAAATGTTCATCTGGTGCTTAAAGGAGTTTAAAGACAAAATGAGGGAAATGTTCTAATCAAAAATATCTACAGAGAAGGAAGGATAAACATGAAGCCGTTCACCTCCTTTCAGATAGGAAAGACTGTTCAAATTTGAAGTTTGCAACAAGGAAATGTAGATGTTTCATATTCTAAAAAGTTCTACAGCAGCCACCGTCTGTTTTAAAGACACTTTTTTAAATAGCCAACATCTTTAAGGGCATAGTGAAATTCTTTAGTATCTAACACATTTGCTGCATTTTTATATGCAGTAGGGACAGCTTTACTGTACTATCTTATGGGACTGTTTTCTCAGGCTTGTTAGTCCTCTTATAAAACTGAGTAAGTTCAAGGCTTAATGACTATGAAAAATGAGAGTTATCCTCTAGAGGACAATAGTATCATTAGTAGAATTATCAATACTCCAATAATGCAACAAGACCATTAAACTCATTGTTCACCAGGGATATGTATGCAGGATATCTCGTATGTTGTGGTCATTGAATCACAGAATGGTGAGAGTTGGAAGAGACCTTAAAGATCATCCTGTTCCAATCCCCCTGCCATTGACAGGGACACCTCCCACTAGAGCAGGTTTCTCAGTCCAGTAATCCCCGACACTTGAGTTTGAAATGTGTAGTTTGTTGGTGGAAAGGAAGCCATGCAGTGCACTTAATGCACAATCCCACTTGCTTGTAACCCCTGAAGGATGAGTGGATATCCTGTCCCTCTGCTTTGGCTTTCCTTGTCTATCATCCAGCTGAAGAGGAATGGGAGGGAACTTGAATGCATAGAACTTCTCTCTACCATTACAACTGCCTGGGTGCTGATGCTGTTGCTGCCTGGCTTTTAACTCAAGCTGCTCCACCAGTGCTTCTTGTAAACAGTCATATGAATCCACATACCTTGCTCTGCCTGTATTAATGTGTAGGAAAGAAGAGAGATGAAGTGGAGCTAGAAGAGTGGAAGGTGCAGATGTTCACTCAGTACATCTTGGTACCAAATTTCTATTTATGCATGCAACACCCATGGAAATAGGTTTGTTTCAGACACACAAATGCAGTTACAGGTCCTGAGCTGGGCTCCACTGAAGGGCAGTTACAGGAGGAGCCTGAAAAGCATTGCCCAAACTGGGAGCATCTGGGCTTTATTGGAGCTGACTGGAGCTACTAGTAATCCCTAAGCGCTGACTGGACACACTCTGCAGGACCACTTCTCCTCAGTAGATGTGTGAACTTGCACCAGGGCAGGGAGGTGGGGATGTGCAATGGAGGTTATGAAGGGCTGAAGAGGGCTAAAAAAAGCCCTGAGGTCAGAAGACAACTTTCACCAGGGAAACTGGCTCACAACTGCTCTGACTCCGAGCTTTGGCTTGATCTAATCCTAAATAATTTGTGATGGAATGACAAAAGCTCCTTTGGCTTTCATGTTACACTGCACCTTCTGAATTTTTTAAGGATTGAGTCCTAGATGCTATATATGTGGATGGTTTTACATTTAATGAGGTGCTGCTAATTTTCAGTTTAGTCCATTTATTCTTCGTTATGAGGAGCAGAAACAGCTGCTAATTCTCCCTGAGACTGTTCATGTAAAATACCTGTACCCACCCACGTATCCTCACAAATTGTTTCCTGAACTAAAACGAGCTCTCAGTATTCATTTACTTGCTTCTGGCAGATTTAAGTGGGAATATAAATCTGCATCCACTTTTTGATTCACAAATGCATTTTATTCCATAAAGAATTCATGCAGCCACATATGAAAACTGCACCTCTGCTTCTGCTAAGTTATAGTCTTTCCCTTCTGTCAGATTGTTTCTCTCCCCTGCCCCCATTTCCCTCCTCTCATATTGCTAAATAACAGTAGTTTCAGTACTGCCAGAACAGAATATTCACTAGCAATTCTCAATTCTGACATCCTAAAGCCCTAGAGTCACATTTCAGGCCTGGATGGCACTTAAAGGCCCATAATCTTTTGCTGAATGGGTTTTGCAATACGCAAGCTGAGGGAAATTATTCAGTTTAAGGACCTGAGCTGCTGCGGGAATTCAGGGCTGGAACGTGGTGTGCGCCATTGTTTTTAATTATTTATTTATTTAGAAAATGTTTGAGCAGGAAAATCTGCAGGGATGGGTCATTTCACATATCATTAGTTCCTGGCACCACAGCCTTGGAAAAGAAAGTGCAGCCATTGCACCAGCCTTGATGTTCAAGCGTGGAGTGGAAAAGTTACCCAGAAGAAACCAGTGATGAAGACAGAGAGAGGGTTGGGGTGGGAAGGGGAGAATCCTTGGGGGTGGCTCTCTTTCCAGTCAAGGAGTGTGGGATTTAGTAACAATAAATGCAATCCTCAGACCATGCTGATAATGATGCTTTTTATTTTCATTTGATGTGGAAAACACTTATTCAAGTGTGTGTGGAGGGAAATAACTGTTTGAGGTGAAGTCCTTCTTCAGGAGAAGTCCTTGCCGTTTTTGCTGTATGACTTAGGGCAGGCTCTTTCAGGGCCTCTGGTACAGTTGGAAAGTGGCACCAAGGTGAATTTAAACTCTTTCTCCTCACCAAAAAAACTTCAATTATGAAGGACTGGACTTTCATATTCCCTGAAAATACATTCAGGGTGTTGCAAGGATATCACTGAACAGAGTAAATGATTTTATGATATGGCTGTTAAAAGTTTCCAGTGAGTAAGTTTAAGGGATTCCTGTTGTGAGCTGAGGCTGGTACACAAATACATATGGCAGGTTTACTGTCTTCTGGGTAAGATATAAAATAAATGTTTGACTATGGCAGGACAGAGAACTTTTTTAAACCTCAGATGAAGAAACGGATTTATATATTGCATGCATAATACTATAAATAGGTTAAAATATTAATGCCTTTATTTCTTCAGGTTTTAGAAGTTAGTCTGTTTCTACATATATTTTTAGTCTGATGAACCCAGTAATTTTGTTTTCCTTTTCCCTTTCTCAATGAAATTCATAGACCATTACTTCAGGTTTATCCTGTTGGTAACTCCAGGATCCTGCCCTTATTATAAGGTGGGTAAGTGTTTTTGGGTCGTGCCTGCAGGCGATGTGGTTCTGTCAGGAAATCAGCCCTGGGTACCCAGATCTTCAGTTGAGCGTGGTGATAGCTTTTATTTCCTCTGCTGGAAGAGTTTGTCCCTGTAATGAATGGGAATGAAGCAAAATATAGGTGTATTTCAGAGGCAGGTTTGTAGAATCATAGAATCATAGAATCATTTAGGTTGGAAGAGACCCCTGGGATCATCAAGTCCAACCATCAGCCCTACTCTACAAGTTCTCCCCTACACCAGATCCCTCAACACCACATCTAATCTGCTCTTAAACACAGTCAGGGAGGGTGACTCCACCACCTCCCTGGGCAGCTGATTCCACTGACTGACCACTCTCTCCGTGAAAAACTTCTTCCTAATATCCAGCCTAAACCTACCCTGCTGCAGCTTGCAGCCATTCCCTCTTGTCCTGTCGCTCATTGCCCATGAGAAGAGACCAGCACCAACCTCCCTACAGTGCCCTTTCAAGCAGTTGTAGAGAGTGATGAGGTCTCCCCTCAGCCTCCTCTTCCTCAAACTAAACAACCCCAAAGCAAGCGGAGTAAGCACGGAGTCTTTAAGCACGTCTTTGTAAGCACGGAGTCTTTAAAATCAGAGGCTGAACACATCCCCAGCTGGCCCTAGGAAGCAGAGGAAGAATTATAAAGGTGGCGTTCTCACTTTTTAGTTAGTAAGTGTATATTTTGTCATTGGGTTGCACGGTAGTGCTCATGGGAATGGTGTAGAAGATAAAATTAAAATCAAATTTAAATTCATATAAATTCAAATCAAAATACACGATCAAAATTTGATAATGTGTTTAAGGTTACTGCTATACTTACCTTGTAGAGTAATCAAAGACCAGTGTAACAGACCACAATGAATACAGCATGCACGGTAAAGTTAGGGCCACAGACTCTTTGGTGTGTTTCTTGCCTGGTTTGCATTGACAGAGCCAGGAGATACCTGAAGATACTTGCAGGCTAAATTCTGGCCGATGAGATATTTCTTCTGCATTTTAAGAGATTTTTGAGAAAACACTTATCTCTACCATTAATACAAACAAGAGAAAGCAAACGACAATGCAGTAACCATTCAGTGAGCGGCCAAACACACAGCAGGGTTTGTGGCTGTATAGCTGCACCATTTTGCACGAGGCCAGAATCTGGTGCAAATTTCAAATCCCTTCAGCATGTGAGCTTTTAGTCCAGTAATGCTATTCAGTGCACTACATCCATCCCTTTCACATGCTCTGTTTATTCTGTTCCAGGATTTACCTAAAATTATGGGAGAGATCATCCTTTCTAGCCTTATTACTCTTCGCAGCGTCGCATCTGCTCAGGAGCTGCGTGTGCCGGGTCTCATCCACCTACTGGGGGACCCGCTCACTGGCACGTGCTGCTGCTGCTTTCTGGCAATGCCAACCTAATTTAACTTCAGCAACCTGAAGGATCGGTCGTGCCAACAGTTTAAAGGCATAGCTCTCATTGAACATGAAGTATTTAAACGTGTATGGCTTTCTACCCCCTGGTAACAAAGTGTTGGCAGCTTTCACCTTGGAGCTCTGACATCTACTCTTTTTTTTCCTCAAAGTCTGAGCAGGCTGTGCTAGCAATGTCTGAGGCACTGCCCTCGTGGAGCTGCTCAAAGTTGCTTCTTCCCAGATGATAGGGCTTTTGGAAAGGGCAATTTTATCTTTTCTTGGTGTAATTGGTCTCTCTAAACAGCTGGAGCAGTTTAGATGGGGTAACTGCAATGAAGATGGTGCTGTCAGAAAACTACTTGAGGTTGACTTTACTTATTTGTTTTAAAGCTCCATGGGTTTTTGTAATTCTTTTGGCTGTAATTCTACTGGAATTCAATATATAAAAAAGGAACTAACAGTACCATGCAGTGTTCTACAGAGCTCATGCTCTGTGTGCAGGAACTACCTGGGCTTGAGCACACAACTGTGAGGTCTCTGCCAAGACCTGCAACTCTCAACACTGATGGGTTCATGCAGTTCTGTCCATCTCGGTCTGTGGTTTGGTTAAAGTTCCTGCATGAAGTGTTGGTTGGAAGAATGTGCCCCTGGTGCCACTTGGCATGTGGCAGGTGAGCACTGAGCACCGCTGTCCCCACCAAGGTTGTTCTCCTGTCATTGGCACCCACTTACTGCCCATCAGGCTCTAGGCATATGGCACTCACCAGCAAGCAATACAAGGTAGGCGCAAGCCAAAACATCAAAATAGTTGGGCCATCTCTTTCCTTAGGCCTGTCAAGTTACTGAGGGCTTGAAAGAGTCTTGTTCCTGCAGTGAATGGGTGTCCATAGAAAGGCAGCACTCTGTGACTGGTGTGCTCACCAGGCTGTAGGGCTGAAGAAATTAGCCAGGACCCTGGCTATCTGAGCCCAGGTACCTTATTGGGTTGGTTGTCTTAAAGCATATCTTTTTGCCAAGCACTTCGCTGTACTTGGATGTAATTCACTGTTGATGTATACGTAAATTACAACATCTCTTTAATCTCCTTTGGGCTTGGGAATAGGTGGTGCTGGTGATACCAACTTAGACACACAAATGTGACTCTTGTGTGTTGTTGTCTACATTTAAAAAAAAATGAATTGTATGTGTCTTACTGGACATATTATTCTTGGCGTTTTGGCATGAATCACTGCCTCCAGAAACATTTTGTAGGTTTTATATGCTTTTACACTGCTAAGCTGTATTATATTTCTTGTATTTGCATTGGCCTAAACGGATTGCATTTTGCTGAAACCTTGGATTTTGTTCAGCCTGCTGGTGGAAATTTATTTTTATTGTATAGCCATATACATCCAAAGTCTTGAGAAACAGAGGGTGTGGAGAATCAGTTGCTTATTTGCTTAGAGTATCCCAGGAAGAACACAGCATTGCAGGGCTTTGTAGCAGCTTAGTCCCAAAGCCCTCAAAGTACTGAAGATGAGAATGACAAGTGACGTTTCTGAGAGCCTCTACAACGTTTCCCATTTGCGTGACAAGTCCCAAACCAGGGTCAGTTCAGTGGGTCATGGCTGTAAAGGGACGTCAGTGTGTTCTGGTGGGATCCTGGTGTCTGTGACTTCAAATCCTACCAGAGTACAGAGGTGCATGGGAGGATTTGGCTGCTGTGGGTGTTCTGGAAGTCTGGTGGATGGACTCGTGATGCGTTTCAGAGAAACAGTCACACATCACTGGTATTAACTGGGAGGCTCTTCGGGTGGACCTCTGGCTGAGGCCCTCAAAATGTTTGAGAGTCTGGGTTTAGTGCCAGCTTTGATAAAGAAAATACCGTACGAGAAAAAAAAAAAAAAGAGAAAGATAAGGCATACTAGAGAATCCTATTTTTTAAAAAAAGAGGGAAAACTTATAGTAGTGAAAGATGGGGATACATGGAAACTTACTGATGCAGGAGATGATCTTCAGTGACTTCCAAGCAAAATGGAATTA
This sequence comes from Jacana jacana, assembly GCA_013400555.1. Taxonomy (NCBI): domain Eukaryota; kingdom Metazoa; phylum Chordata; class Aves; order Charadriiformes; family Jacanidae; genus Jacana; species Jacana jacana. Next base: position 58,006 of record VZTM01007928.1, read on the forward strand.
TTATCTTTCTTTTTAAGACACCTGTAAGTTGCTTGATTGGGCATTTCTTTTTTAAAGTTCTATTCTTGAAGAGGTAGTACCTCCTTCATACTTTAAAAACCATTGCCTTCCATGTTAGGATCTATTTAATAATATAATTATTTATATTTATATATTATTACGTATTTATATAATATATATAATATACATAATTATATAAAAATATATATTGTCTATATTTAATAATATAATATAATTGGCTTCATCCAATTATGCAGAACTCATCAGATGCTTAAATTTAGCTTATTTAAACTTCTAGTTTTTCAAGTAGTTGTCTCCAGGAAGGAATTCTCCTGCATGTGGCCAAGATATGTGTTTATTGTAGCTGTGTTTTCACTGGCAGTGAAGTTCTGAGGAGTCATTTTCTTCAAGTTTGATGCATCCCAGTTGCTTGTAGGAACTGTTTCTCAAGGTACAACGTAGATTGCTTAGTCAGAGAAATACCTGGCCACAGTACCAAAAGTAATTTTCTTAGAAGGATGTGTCCATCTCTTGAGTCCTCAACATAGAAAGGACATAAAACTGTTGGAACGAGTCCAGTGGAGGGCCACGAAGATGATTAGAGGGCTGGAGCCCCTCTCCTATGAGGACGGGCTGAGAGTTGGGCTTGTTCCACCTGGAGAAGAGAAGGCTCCAGGGAGACCTTCAGCTTTCCGGTACCTGAAAGGGGCTACAGGAGAGATGGGGAGGGACTCTGTCAGAAAGCGTAGTGACAGGACAAGGCATAATGGTTTTAAAGTGAAAGAAGGGAGATTGAGATGAGATACTAGAAAAGTTCTTTGCTGTGAGGGCGGTGAGACCCTGACCCAGGTTGCCCAGAGAAGCTGTGGGTGCCCCATCCCTGGAGGGGTTCAAGGCCAAGCTGGATGGGGCTTTGAGCAACCTGGTGTGGTGGGAGGTGTACCTGCCCAGGGCAGGGGGGCTGGAACTGGTTGATCTTTAAGGTCCTTTCCAACTCTAACCATTCTACAATTTTTCATTCTTAACACACATCAGCAGCACAGAGAGTACTTCTAGTAATGTTTGGAGATGGTCATAGCTGTTTTGTGATGCCTAAAGTATCCAAATTGAAACAGAAGCTGCAAAGAGCTATGAAACATTAATGGGATGATTGGGGGATTATTAATATAATAGACCACAGCTAAGGCCTTTGCAGCCAATTCCTACATTTTTTGGTTCAGGTTGAGGATATCTGTATGAAAGACGTCTGTCTGTCCTGACTTCTAGCAAACGGAAAGTATTAAAAATAGTTTTATGGCTAATCCCTTGGTTGATGCAGAATCTCCCTTTCTGCTGGAACTTTACCAGACCCGTTCAGATTCATTGCTTAGTCCCTTGCATGTTCCTGACTCTTTCTTGTGTTCAGATAAAGCATCTAGAGTGCTCTTATGTAATTTTAAGTAAAATTAAATGACCGACTAATGTTGATTTATAGCATTTTCAGGATTAGTTTAATTCCACGTGAGTTTCATATCAGAGCTCAACGGAGTTAGTCCCCATGTTGAAGGTGTATCCCTTGTTGTTAGAACAAAGTAGGTAGTATTTTGGGCAAAGAAGGGGAGAAAAAGGGAGAAAAAAGAAATATTCAGATTAGCATGAGGAAAAAGCTCAGGTGGACTGGGGTGTCTTTGCAAGCCAGAGAGATGTAAAGAGCTGTTGAATCTGAACCTCTACTTCTTTGCACATGAATCTTTTTTCCACTGTGATATGGAGATCATGCTCTTTCTGAGTTCAGTATTCTCTTTGGTAGAAGAAGAATGAATTATATAAAAGGTGTTTTCTCTTTATTAGGTGTAAGCAGAAAAAAAAATGGATTTAGGCTGCCTTCTGCAGCATAGACCTCATCTGCCAAGGAAAGGAAGGGTTTGGACTTTGGTTTTTTGCAAATAGGTTTTCTATTCAGAGGGTTTTACCCCAAAGATGCTAAATTTTACCAGAGTGATTCTTTAGTGTGGGTGGAAGTTTTATTCATGAAGTCTGCCTATCTGAAAGATTAGGTAATAAGGTATCACCAAAATATACCTTTTCAGTATTGGATTTGTAATTGTCCTATAACCCCAGATGCTTCTGATGGGGAGAAAAAACTGTTTTAGTTTGAAGTGGGCAAGACAACCTCCCACTTTTTTTTCATCTAAGGCAAGGGAAAAAAGAGGAAGTTAATTGAAAGGAAGACATTACATATGTGACTTCTTCTCATGTGTTTTCATGCTCCATAATAATCTTTTAATGTTAAGATTGATGTGAAAGATAAAGTTGAGTTATTAAAATCATGGGCCATAGGTTGGCCCTCAGCTGGTGATGGATTTATTACCCAGTACATCTTGGGTGCTTGCTTACACAGGAGGTTACCAGGACTGATTAGAAGAATGATGCAGAAGGTGTTTGCTGTCACAATTTCAAAGGCATCCATGAGAAGTGCTTTTCTATCAAAATTAACTTTGGGCATTTAATGAGAACCACCATAGCATGCAAATGTAACTTCTAAGAACCACGTTCAACACCCATTGGAGTGATTTCTCAAATGCATGGCTAGGAGTTCTAGGGAGATGATAACAGGAAAGAAAACTGAACATAAAANTATTCCAACTTCTGGTCTTCCTATGCTTTATATAACCCTATGTCATTATAAGAATCAAATCACTGAAAACATTTGGGCCTAAATTTCTTCCTTAGTGCCATAAGTACGATGAAAATAAATGAACAGGCCTACCTGGAATGTGAAGAAATCTGTATTTACAGAGGATGGGAATCTGCAATTACTCACTTCAACATAAATAAGTTTTATATTTCTAGTTGGTCTCATTAATTCCATGTCAGACTTGCAATATCATCCGGAATATTCTGCATTATTAGTGACGTTTTATTAAACTCTATTATAAAGTTGAAAATAGCAATTTTAAATACCTTATTTATGGGAATTGGACTTAAAATGCCTGTCTGTCTGTCTTTGTGCATATGTGTGAGAAGGAGAGCATGAGCCATGAAAAAAACGAAAAGCAAATTACTTTAGGAGCTACATCTCCTTTCAATGAATAGTAATTTAAATACAGGACCTCTTTAGGGGCTTTAGAAATGAGGCCACTGAGTCTGTTTTGATCTGGGTTCTTTACAACCAACAAAAGGGTTAACTGCCTGGAAGAAGGTGGGCATTTTGAAGCACATTTTGCCTATGAGATAAAGATCATATGAAAATTTACATGTTAATGGAACATTTAAAGGGAAAAAAAATTGCTCTTTGTCAATTGATTGTATAAATATTTTATCTAGTGTAATATTAGAGGAAGGCAAGCGTGAAGGCATTCAGTTTGAATAGTTTTTGAGAGGAAAATTAGGACATTATTGTTGAAGAAATAATATAAAATAGGGAGTTACAAGCACTTGATCTAAACTGTAAAAACCTTTCATGCACTCTGGCAGAAAGAGCAGATTAAATCCATAATGAAATGGGTAACTTTAGGCCTGCATAAATTTCCAAGCAGTCTCAGTTTCCCAGGAATCTCTCTCTGCTAGATTAATGGCTAGCAGCCTGCCACATAATGAAGTAGTTTGCCTTGGCAATGTGCTCATGAATTTATTATGGTGTCCACAAGTGTGCTATATGGCCTAGACATCTTTATAAATCCTGGATTTAGAGCTGCAGCGATGAGCCATTTCGGTCCTAATGGTGAGGTTGATTTATCACCCTGGTCCTTCACTCCACCCTCCCACCCCCTCCCCAACAGTTATAAAAGGAAAATACAGGTCATATCATTGATGGAAATGAAATGTGAAGGTAATTAGATAATGCCAAATGGATATGGGAAAAGGTGCACTGCTGAAATTTTAAATATGTTGGTAATTTTTTCCTTGGAGCAATTATATCAGCTTGATTTATTTTTACAGTTTATAATCACTTAACTACCTGTGGCTGATTTTAACCAGAGCTTGTGCCTTTGGAGACAAGAAGTAAAGCTTTTCAGTCCGTGATTGTTTATTGTAAATTCATTTATCTCAAAATACCTAATTTATTATGTAATTTACACAAGTCACAGCTCATTGCTGATGGGGAATAATGATTACCCATTTGGCTCCTTGTAAACCGTTCTCCGTGGCTTTATAAAATCATCAACAGTCAAAGCTGCAAGGATTGAAAGAATTCTCTATATTCAAATTAAAACTTCCTTTTTATTTTTTGTTGTTGTTGTTGTTGTTGTTGTTCTGTAAAGGACACTGGAAAACAGGAGAATACAAGGTGAATTATCTAGAGAGACTTCAAATCAACGTGTGAGTAGTCCAGAAATGACTATATTAGATATTTATAGCTCATATTTGTATTATGGAGGGATCAGGGCTTTAAATGGGAATTTGGACATTTCCAAAAGAAACAGTAAAGTTTTTAGCAACCAAGATAGCAGAGCTTTGAAAACAGAAGCGCTGCCATGAAATGGTGTGGTATGAATGAAAAGAATTAGATCCACCCTGGGATTTTGGAAGGGGCCTAAAGGAGTTAGGGGGTGGCAATGCAGTTCCACAGCAGCCCTGCTGTCAAAAGCACTGAGGCTTCTTCAGTGAATGCTGAGCTCCTGAAGGGTGAAACTTCCACCAGGTTGTCTGGTGTTTGGTCCCAAAGAGAACCCTGTTGTGAAATGGCAATTAGTGATTTCTCTGATCTGCAGTCTGGGCGAGGTTGGGTGGCCAGGATGGGTATTACAAGGTCTTAAATTGGTTTTTGACCGTGAGATAAAGGGAGTATTTCTTTTTAATGAAGAAGGTAAGGTGCAGTGCTAATGTCCTAGAGAAAGGTGGTTCTAGATGTTATATTTTGCTTTTAAAAAAGTGCAAGTTATGAAGTTAATTTCAGGTGTGATACAAAGCTCCTTCCAGTCAGTGGTGCAGCTGTCCCAGCTGGCTGATTGTAGAACAGGCACAGGAAATCTCCACCTGGACAGTCCAGGCTTCTTAAGGCTCTTCTGACTCACTTAGATTTGATGGTAACAGTAGAAATGTCTGGTGACAGCTCATGGTCTGAAGGAGCATTTTGGTAACTTGGGGGCAGGTAAGCTCTTGCATCACAAAGGTGGGAGAAGGGGGGAGCGGGGGGCAGGTCAGTTGAGTTGAGATCAAGTCCAAAGTTATCTTCTGATAAATCTTGAAAATAATTGTGAAGCTCTGCCCTTGCAGAGAGAGTGACTCTCTCACCGCTCTCTCACCAGAGTTCCATATGTCTTGTCCATCTGTCTTTGCAACTTCTCAGTAAATTTCTTGGGTGATAAAAAGCTCTATGTCTGCAGCATTCTTCTCATTTTCTCTCTGAAGCAGTTGGATTGAATTGAAGTCCTTTCTCAGCTGGAATAGTTTTCACTTTCACTTCATCCTGCTTTGTGAGTCAAAAACTTCACTAAAACTGGGCAAGGATTACACTGTGGAAACAGCTTGGAGTTGTACCTAGTAACTGTTTACTGCTACCAAGAGATGTGCCTTGTCTGTAGTGCCTTAAACCTCAGGAAAGCGACGGCTGCTAGATCTCCAGTCACTCTGTGCTTGGTACATCCCCCTCCCCACACACCTGATTTGCATCCGGTCACCCTTCAACATCCAATCTAGATTGAACCTGAGCTGCTGGTGGTGAGCCTGGCCACGAGTGGCTGTTGAACTGTGGCACTGTGTTCAGAGCAAGGCCCTTCCTTCTGGGGTCAATTATAAGAAAAGAGAAAAAGAGCCTGCCTTGCTCCTTTTAAAAATAATTTTGCATTCCAAGAGCAATATAGAAGTGGCACATTCAGTGAATCTAGTGGGGCTTAAAGTTCTTCAACAGACTCTCCCCCCCCAGCCCAGTATTCCATTCAGTGATGAATTTGTCCCAGAGAGAAGAAATGACGGCCAGGACCACCTCTGCCTCTCCAGTCCTCCTCCAGTGTGTGCATGGGGGCCTACATGTACACACCAGCACCAGCAGTAATGCTATTTCATGGCTTTGGAGAAGCTATTTTGAAAGAAGTATTTGGTTCATTTGGGATAGAAAGCGTCATCTCAGGCATGAACCGTTACTGATACCAGTGCAGGAAAATTCAAGTGATATCTCTCCACCTTCTCAAAGGGCTGGTTTGGTTTGAAAATTTAGAGCTGGAACCTGGAAATCCCTAAGTGCATGATTTTTCTTCATCATTAAAAAAACTCTACACAGTGGTTAGACCTGGAAGATTTGGGCTCATCTCTTCCTGTTTTTTCTCTGCTAAAGTGACTGCCAGATGTAAACTGGGAGAAACATGTCCAGAGGAGGCCAGTGATTTCTGCATGCCTCTCACTCTTGCCCAGAACTAAACCCTTGTCACTAGTCATTCTGTGGCAATGGACCAAAAAAAATCATGCTTGTGTAGACACCTCTGTGTCTACACAAAAAGCAGATTTGCTACACAGAAAGCAGTCCTTGCACCTGGGAGATTACTGAGCAATTTCTTGCATTGTCATTGCTGTGGACTTGGGGCTGAGGAGGGAGAATGAGGTGGTCACTTCTTTGCTCTTGCATTTAGCCTCTTAGTCTTCAATGTCCTTCCTTTTATGTCCTCCACGCAGGATGATGGGCTAATATGTCTTTAAAACACTGTTCTCAATATACAGGTTTGCTGCAGGTTCCATACAGTGCAATTCTGAAGCAAAGCCCCTGTAAGAAGTGTGTTGGATAATAGTCAGTAGTTGGATACAGGTCTTGACATTTGCTCTCCAGAATAGCAGGTCTGCCCAAGGCTAAGCTGTATAATTGCTTTATCAGAAAATCATAGAATGGTTAGAGTAGGAAGGGACCTAGAAGTTCCAGACCCCCTGCCCTCTGCAGGGATACCTCCGACCAGAGCAGGTTGCTCAAAGCCCCCTCCAGCCTGGCCTTGAACCCCTCTAGGGATGGGGCAGCCACAACTCCTCTGGGCAACCTGTTCCAGTGTCTCACCATCCTCCAGGAAAGAATTTTTTAGTATCATCTAAATCTCCTGTTTTTCACTTTAAAACCACTAGCCCTTGTCATCATCAACTATCATCCCTCCCTGATAAGAGTCCCTCTCCAGCTCTTCTGTAGCCCCTTCAGGTACTGGAAGGCTGCTATAAGGTCTCCCTGGAGACCTCTTCTCCAGGGTGAACAACCCCAGCTCTCTCAGCCTTAGTGCACTTTTATCCAGTGAGTGCTATTTAAAGTACCCAGACCCGGTGGTGTTGATATTCAAGCTGCTCTTGCCCTGCAGTGGTGCAGGCAAGGGAGAAAATGTGACTTTGAAGCTTCAATCTGGAAACATCGGAGTTCAAATGAAACCCTATCCAACATTTTCAGGTTGGATACACCTCTCATCCTTTTTCAACACAGAGGCTTCTACTTGAGCTCTTGTTATAAAACTGCTTGGTTTTAATGAGATGAATAACACGTATGGCAAATAAGTACCTCATATTGCTGGGTCTCGTGACAGAAGGAGAGCTGTTAGAGCTGTAGAAAGAGGGTTGTGAACCCCCATTTTTCACTGAAAGATCTCTGGGAGTTGGGTGACGCCACCATGTTTAGTCATTTCTCTCAAAAATTTCCTTCCTGTTTGTTGATGGTAAATTTTTATGATAATATTATCATGTCTACTTATACTGAATTGTACTTTAGTTTCCTGAAAATGCAGGAAAACTTTGGTTGTTGGTTTTGGGTTATTGTTCGTTGGTATATTTTATTGTTTTGTCAAAAACCCCACCTGTAAATGCTTCTTATTGTTATTTTTATCTCTGAGGGAGAGTGGAACGTTACTTTGAAATGAGGTTTTAGTAAAAGTGTCTTGGTATAAAGTACGAGAATATCAGAATATAGTTATTGCAATGGTCATCTGGAGCCATCGGGACTAGATTCCTAGTTTAAGCTCTTGAAGTTCAGAAGAAGTCTAAAATAAGAGTTTTCAGTGTAGGATGAAAAAGTTGAATATGTAGGAACTCTTATCAAAATACCCCCCCCTCCTTTAAAAAAAGGGAGAAGAAAATAATAGTTCTGCACGTTTTGTTGTGTAAATGAGTTACTCACAAATTCTCAGCATCAAACATTCAAGGCTGGAAGTAAAAAGTTCTGCACATTCCTGGAGAAAATTTGATAGTGATGCATATTTGATCAAATATTTGTTTTATAAGTTTCCAAACATCCGCCCATCCCTTTGAGCTGAGTGGGGCTGGCAGTCTTCCATGCGCTGCCATAGGTAAGCCACCACGATTATTTGCTGCTTTGCCCGTAAATAAATTCTCACCTTTCTGGAGCAGCCAGTCCTGGCTCCTTGAAGGGCTGCTGGGTTTTGCACAAAACACGTTGGTGTCTGCTGTGAAATCCCTGGTCACTATACGTGCCGTGACTACTGGGACCAGTTCTGCAGCCCCTGCTGAAAGGGAAAATTTCTGTGCCTGGAGAAGTTTGCTGGTCCCAGTGTTTATGGGGTGGGCTGTGGCAGTATTGATAACAACACAAGCTCTTCTCTTGGGTTATGTGTAATGTGATGTTTTTCTGTGGCAAGGTCTCCAGGCATGAAAAAGCCCATGGAATCCAGGGGCGGACAACCAAGGGAGCTCATGTCTTCAGCAGAAGTTGATTGGTGGGGTTTTCTGTTTGTCATTTTGGTTTTGTATTTTTTAGATGCCCTCTGTAATTCTCTACATTCTGATGGTACACACCCCTACGAAGTCCAGCTTAGCTGATGCTTCTCAAGTAATGCATCACCTATTAGTGGAAGGAACTAAATAACTGCATAAAACATCTGCCTCTACCTTACTATTTCAGGGACTATTGTAATAAGTCTAAAAATTCACTTAACTGAAGTTTAAGATTTAAAAGATAAGTACCGTTCAGTTGACTAATCAAATAGTCATAAAAGCTCTTTTCTGAACTATAATTACATTTATTCACTTCTGGGTTTGATTTATTTTTTATTTTAATTGTCAGCCCTGCTACACCATGATGCTAATAGAAATGTTATTGCAGCCAATATGGGCTAAAATGATGTCTGATGATTATTAATGAGAGCAATAAGAAGGTATCTTCGTATAAAGTCAGCATTAAAGGAGTAATTCATTTTACCTGATATAATTGGATTGTAGCATTTAAGTAGCCTGGGACTTCCTCTTAATTGTGATTAGTTGTAGCTTCTTCCTTTTAGTACAGTATTTAACTCTTCCTCCTCTACTACTTTTGTTTCTTTTATGAAGTAATTAAACAAGAATTGCTTTGCGCCTATTAATAAATATATCCAAGGACTTTAGTAGCTGTTAAATGGAATAACAGCCAGCTAGAAATACTTAGGCACAGTACCCCCAGCTGGAGGGGGGAAGCTATTGCCTCACTACACCTTTTTACACAGCAGTTCTGAGAACCACAGGAAGTGTCTTTGTGGGGATGGGTTGTAAACCTGAATTCTAAGAGAGTCAAATGAAAGGGAGAGTTTTTATTTCAGCAAGTCCACAAAGACTTGCATGGAACCGTGGCCACCAAATGAGCTGGTCTGAAATGTCAGTACACTGAGCCCTTGCATTCTTCTCCGCTACAGGGGATTTTTGGGTGACAGCATGGGATGTTCTTGGAGATCAGTCTTGTGCTCCAACACTGTGCTGTTTTACTGCCTCAGAAAAATGGACTGTTCTGGGCAAACTCAGCCCAGCTGTTCACCACCCAGTTGCTGGTGAATAAATTCAATTTGCAGGTTCAGCCCTTTTTAAAGCCCCTGAATTTATTTTGCCCCCACAGACACGCAGAGTGTGCCAAGGTGAGGGGAGCACATCTGTAGTACTCCAGCCCAGCAGGTTTTTAAGGATTTGAAACAAAACCTTGTTTCACCCTTCTATTAATTTAACCAGGTTTTGAAGAGTTCTGATGATTCAGAATTTAAAAGGAGGGTCACCTGGAAGCTGTGATATAAAAGTTAGCCCGTATTTATGGCACTGCTGTAAGAAACGAGCATCTCTCAAGTTCTCTTGAATGCAGTAATGCTGATACACAGGAGGGCTCTGCCAAGGACAAGTTAGAACCGTTCATCCCTTGCTGGGAAATGCACATATTTCTTACCTAGGCCTACTGGTGCACCTGGACAGACTCAGTCTGGCTGCTGCTGGTAGCTCCTAGCTACTATACATTGATTTACTTTTACTTGGAGTACAGGAGGATAGATAAGAATCTGTTGATCGGTCTTCCATGTTCTCTGCTATGTGTGCACTTCACTGTTAGGACAGCTGAGCATTTGGAGTATATGTAATTCTTTTCTCTTTTGCAACCTCTGTGCTATTTCCCCATGTTAATGAGATATAATTTTAAAACATTTGGGCACATTTCCATACGTATTACCTTGTCTTCTGTGCCGCATTTCGACACACAAGGGAAATAAAATACTGATTCTTGATGTTAGCCGCGGTTGGAAGTGTTGCACAGCTGAGGACTCTTTTCTCTGATGTTTAAATGCCATCTCCTTCTAAGCCACTTTTTAGGCTACTTTATTTTGCAGCCCTGAAGTCTGGTGGTGGCTGTTCTATGCCCATGGCACAGACAAAGCAGTAGGTTTCTCTAATATAAATAATACCAATTCTGTTAGGAGTGAGGTGTCTCCAAACTCCGTTTTTGATGGCTTTGACACACTGGTGACGGATGCATCAAATCTTTCCTGCAGCCCGTGCTGTTTCAGAGGTTGATCTGGTGAGAGTTCGGAGTGTGGTGTGTGAATCCGGCTCATTCCCGCTCCCAACTATGCTTGGGTTTGCATTTTGATGAAAGATAATTAATGGACTTCAAAAATACCTAGGATAAATAATGAATGAAATTAAGCTACCGGGAATCTATTCCAAAGGCTAGAATGTGTTAAAAGGAACTGCAGAGTTAACAAAAACTTGGTCTTTTAAGGTTGAGTTGAAATTCGTTGATTTGCTTTTTATTTTAATTTTCAGCCTTGCTACACCGTGATGCTAATAGAAATACTCCTGATGCTTTTGCATCATGTACAGAATTTTGGAGGGAGTACAAGGAGAGGGGAGGGATTGAACTTGATGGGTATTTTGTTCCTTCAGAAATCGATGAGCGGCACAAGAGCAGTGAATGATGGCTGGGTGAGGGCTCTGCCCAGCCTTGCCAACACAGCCTGATCCTGCTGAGCAAATCTCCTTGCCTGTGATCCTCTCGAGAGGAAAAATTGGTGGTCAGGCTGAAATGTACCAAATTATGTAGAGGTTTGTTTGGTTTTTGTGTGGATAAAGGTCCAGCAGAGATTTTGAAACTGTTGAAATTTATTTATGCTTGAGACCCAAAAGAAGGCTTCAGCTTTGGTTTCCTGAGGCCAGTCAGATTGCTCCACTCACGCCTGTACGAAAATATATCTGCACCAAACCAAGACACGCTGTGATTTCCAAGCCATGTGAGTAACTTTTGGTTAGGATTAGGCTCTTTTCATTTTCTCTTGAAAGACAGGTTGCAGTGGGAAGTCACGCTGCATTTTCTTTTGGTCAATTTCTCTGGCCACAGATTGATAGAATCTGTGAAAAGATTTGAAACGTCAACCCTATTTATATATTGCCAGATTGGAAAATTTCAAGGGTTCCTGACTAAGATATGAGTGAAAGAAAAGAGTGGATAGTCGTAAAACTCAACCTGTGGTGAAACCCAACCTCGAAGTTGATATTGGTAATTGATGAAAATTCATGTTTCTATAGTACATGATGGGTCCATTAAAAAAATTGGATACCTTGTGATAACAGTGTGTGCAAAATTTGGAGTGGATTTGTCCTCCATGTTCACACTGCTATTTCAGAGCAGCTAGAAAAGAGTTTTTATGATGATGATCATAGAATATCCTGAGATGAAAGAGGGGGACTCCTGAGGATTGAAATACAACAAAATTGATGTTTAAAGATGGAAGAACATATTTTTAAGTCCTCAGTTGATGCTAATTTGGCTTCTGGTGAACTGTGAAGAGGCTCACCTTGTAGAGGCAGCCCTGTGTGTCCTGCACAGAGGACAGTGCTCTTGAAAATAATGGGAAAAATCCAAATATGGAGCAGTTAGTTTTAGAAGTGAAAAGTTGTGAAGCTTAAAAATAAGCAATGTGTATGATTAAGAGCAAATGCCTAATTAGTGTACAAGTGAAAGTCCTTGGAACAGATTTTTATGTAAATTTTTTTAAGTCTACATATTCAAGATGCCCTCTGGTTTTGGGGGAGGCATTTTGACACTTAAGCCTTTGTCTCTTGATCCTCAGAGCACGCTTTTGATATTAGAAAGTCCGTACCTGCTCATCTTGGTGTGTGTTATCTTTCACTGTCATTAAGCTTGTGTTTTCAAATGCGTTTCCGGAATTGGGTTGTGGCTTTAGGCAGCTTTGGTGGATTTCTGTCCCTGGGTAACAAAGCAAACTTTTGCCATCGATTTAAGGAGCAGGGTTTCATGGACAGCTGCAGCTCCACTCTAAGTCAGTGAAGGCTGCAAACTTTCACTGCCTCTGAAATGAGAACCTGGTGGCTCAAATTAGGTACCTACTAGGGAAAAAAAAAGTTTTATGAGAATGTTAGGTGTAAGTGTTCCCTCCCAGGATATTTCTCTGAGTGAGGACAGCTAAAAATGGGGGGTGGTTGCTATAAAAAAAATCCAACTGTTTTTTAAAAAAAAAAAAAAAGCAGTTCTGCTTCTCAAAAACATTTTTTAAAGTTTGTATTCCTTTTGTAATCCTTAAACCAACTAAATAAGTAGATTGTGACTTCTCAAGCTGTTTTGAATACACACCACAGAATTCTCACTAACCCCTAATTTGAATACCAGAATCTCTCATTTTTCTGGAGCCCCATTTGCAGACCCTGCATAATAAATGTTAACATAGGTAGGACTTTGCATCATCAAAGAAAACATGCTCCATGAAATATCACATGTATAAAATATATATTAACTTCATCAGAACATGACTGTGTTTTCTCCCTTTCTGCCTTGTATTTTGTCAAGCATACGCTGTATATTAATGTAATGCTTCAAAAAAAAAAAAAAAAGATTGTTTCTGGTTCATTTAGCTGTGCATATGTTATCTCATTTTACGAAGCATATGCATGTCTTTTAATCTGCTATTAACATTTTCTTCAACTTTGCCCCCTCTCGGCTTTATCCTAGCAGTAGGCGAGGGAGGCTTGTTTATCCTGCTCCAGTTCTGGGGTGTTTTCATCCTTAATTGTAGGTCAGAGAGCGGGGACCTCTCCAACACTTTTGTTTTCCCCAGCTATGTAAATGGGAGCGTGCCGGCTGTGCTGGTGGGACCTTCTTTCCCTGCAGGGTTACTTATGCAGCAGATGCATTGCCAATCCTCTTATTGTACCGATATTGATCCCACCTCCCCATAATGGACTGTAACAACAACTCTATTATTCGCAGGTACCCCATTGGCTGAGGATAATATGAAATTAGCTGGCGTGCATCGGGCCTGTCAGTATCGATTTCCCTACCCAGATACTTGTTACAAAAGAATAGAGCTGTCTGCACCGTAATTGAACAAGTTAACTCCTTGTCTCATAAAACGTAAGCCCATATTGATTGCCTACTGTAGTATGCAGAAGGAGGAAAGTTATAATGGTATTTAATCGCCGTGGTGCTGAGAGGCCTTTTTTTTCCCCTTTTTTTGCACGAAGCAAGTGACAGCTGCTGAGAAAAGGCTTGAGGCTTCCTTGCAAGCAGAGAACACAGCAGGATTTCTGCGAGCAATACATAATGAGGGGCCACGGTGAATAAAGAGAGCTGCTCGCTGCTGTCGCCTCACTCGCAGCGCTTCTGCCACTGCTAAACGCAGTCATTTTTATTTTAATTGCTTTGTTGAATGAATGGCAGGGCATACTCCAGTGCATGGTGGTTGCTTTCCTTAAGCCCTGCTGTGTCTTCAAAACTCGTGGTTTAGGTACACTCTCCTCTAAGGTGAAGAAATACAGTTCAACATTCAGAGCTGAAAATATTCCATGAGCATGGAGGGTCCCCGTTGCAGGATCAGGCCAGTTGGGAGAGGAAGTTTTGTGCAGTTTTGGGCTCCTTACTACAAAAAAAAAAGACATCAAGGTGCTGGAGCAGGTCCAGAGAAGGGCAAAAGAGATGGTGAGGGGTCTAGAGAAGGAGGAGAAGGGGCTGGAGAGAGAGCAGAAAGGGCTGAAGAACTTGAGAGGCTGAGGGAGCTGGGGGTGTTCAGCCTGGAGGAGGCTGAGGGGAGACCTTCTCGCTCTCTACAACTGCCTGAAAGGAGGGTGTAGAGGTGGGGTCAGTCTCTTCTCCCAAGTGACAGGCGATGGGACAAGAGGAAATAGCTTCAAGTTGTGCCAAGGGAGGTTCAGGTTGGAGATTAGGAACGATTTTTTTACACTGAAAGGGTTATCAAGCTTTGGAATGGGCTGCCCAGGGAAGTGGTTGAGGCACCATTCTTGGAGGTATTCAGAGGATGGGTTGATATAGTGGTTTAATGATGTTTTTTTTTTTCTGAGTTAGGTTGATGGTTGGACTAGATGATCTTAAAGGTCCCTTCCAACCTGAACAATTCTATGATTCTATGAAGGGGATGGCATGTGATATTTTGGGGAATTACCGGGCATCTTCTTCCCTCTCACTGGGGTTTGGGGTGTTTGCTGGAGGGGCAGTGCAGGTGCCCAGCTCAGCTCTCTGTGCTGCTGCTGGTTGTCCAGGTTTGCAATAGCAGCCACCTGTGTGCAGTGACATTTTAAAAAGAGCAAATTACTGCAAGTCCACCAAGCACATGTTTCATTAACACCCAGTGTCATTTACAGCGCAGTTGGTGAGCAAGTGACAGAAGCCCAGCGTGTGGGGAGGAAGGGGTGGGCTCTCCCAGAGGGGACCATAGGGTCCTGCAGCTCTTTGTGGAGGGCCCTGGCCACTGTGTTCCAGAGGTGGGCAAAGGCCTCAGAGAAAACACTTTGTTTCCAGGACCTGACTAGTGCTTCCTCTGCAAGATTTTTCCTGTGCCATTGCTTTGGTTTGTTTGTCTTCAGCAGTTTGCTTGTCGTTTCCCACTCAAACTCACCTCTCCACATGTGGACAGCTTTCTGCTCCTCTGTTTTTTGTTGCTGTTTCCATTCCCATGAGTTCTGCTCTCAATTTGGTGCTTTATTTTTTCCAGAGTTGCAACAAGACCTAAGTTCTATAACCAAGTACAGTACCTGCACCTATTACGCACCTTTTCTTTTTACAATGTTTTTATATTCTTCCTCCCTTCTTTAACCTGGCAAATTTGACAATTTTGTCCTTGCCACTCCTCTCATCAACCTCTAAGAGCTGCTGGAATTGGCTTGGCTGTTGCTTTTCCAATAAATTCAAGGGAAGCAGCGGTTTGTCTGCACCTGCTTTCTGTTCCAGTGTGCTCTCCCCATCAGCTCGATTGGTGAGATTTTTCAGAATATTTTCCTCTCCCCTCCCTTTCAAACTTTAATTTTTCATGATGCAGGAGTTATTAGACAGTATTTAATAGTGATACGAAAGTGTGAATAAAAGTACTAGATTTGCTGGGATTTATTGCATTTCACTTTCTCTCAGACATTGAAGGATTGAGACCAAATGATTCTGTTTTCTGGAAGAACCGTGCAAGGCTCGAGAAATGATCACAGAAATGACAGAGATGGAAGGACAAGCTGAGGGTGAGGGAGGAGTTGCTCCAGATCACCGAGTTGGGTGGGATGCATCACTATGGGCTTACAGGGACTCCCCATGGAGCCTTGAGAAAAAGAATCTAGATAAATAGAGCTTAGAAACTTGGTGCCTGTTGCAAAAGCAAAGCACAGCACAGTCTATGCCATTCCTTTGGAAAGCACAGAATGTCACCAGAATGACTGAGGTGAAGGAAATAAGCTGTTTTTTGTCTGGATTAGGATTCAGCATGACAGGTGAAGCCACGGGTTTGCCTGCAGGTGTTATTAACTTTATCCAAAAATTGTGTATCAAAATATTTTAAGAAAATCTACAGATGTATTTATGTTCTCAAGTGTATTAAAGGAAAGAGATGTATACTAGTCCAGAATGCTTTTGAACATGCATTTTTAAATGCCATATTAGTTTCATTGATTTAAAGCTAGACTCTGTGGATGGAATGTGTTACTTGATCTGACCACACAGACGTTCTACATGGGGATGGTAGCACTTGCCAGTGGAGACGGTGCTTTCCTATGTCCATTTCCATGAACCCGGGGAGTGAGAAGTGAATGAGTTTTCTGTGTCTGTCTGACCATCCACACTGAGAGACGAGGTTAGAAACTACTGCCTGTTTGTCATGACCACATACAGCAGGGCTATAACGGGCTGTATTGCAGATGAGATAATGGAGATAGCGAGGAGAGGAAGAAGGAGAGAGGGGAAGTCACCTGTTACTCTTTTCCACTCTTCACAGCTGAAAGGAAGCTGCTGCTGCTCCAGGACAGAATCTGTGTGTTTGCTCAGGATTTTATGAAAGCCCTAAGCTGGAGCATGGGCAGGGGGTGTGAAGACGCAGGGAGTTGCCGGTCTCTGTTTTGTGCCAGCCTTGCATGCTACGAGGCAGGAGGCAGAATTCTACGGCAGCTTTTAACTTGGGGTTGGGTTGAAAAATCAAATTGACAAGAAATTTGAAATATGCTGCTGTTCCCCAGCAAGTACAACAAACACAGTTTTCATTCCTTCCCATTCCCAAAATTTAAAAGAGTATCAATCAAATGGTACCAAAGATTCCCAGTGTGACAGACTCTTCTGGCTTCCATATACAGTCTGCTGTGGTGGACAATGAGAAATGCTAGTGATTGCTTTGATAATTGTCTCAACGCCTTTCTCTAAATGCAACATCTTTCCCAATAGAGAGGAGTTTTTTGTTTCTATTTGTCTGGTTTAATTTCTTTAGAGAAAATTGCTGAGTTCCAGGGAATATGGGGCTGCTCAGTTTAAAGTCAAGGTCCCACATTCATGACTGTTAGGATGTGGCTGTGAAATGTGTCATTCTGGGGAAACGATACGTCTTTTCAGGGTCCTGAGTGTTCACATGACAAGGTCTGCTGGGACAATGTGTATTACAAATGCAGCTGTATAGAAATTGTGTGAGTATGTGAATGTGCAGGTTCTCTTCGGCTTATTTATTGAGGTTCGTGATTTTGTGGACTCACCACCACCTCACCTTCCATTCTCTTCCATATGACTCTCCTATAGGGAAAAGGGTTCTAAGAGAAATAAGCAAGAAGCTGAATGACCCCAGGCTTTCACAGTGTTGGACATTTTTGCTTCCTGCCAGACAATGTGGATCCTTATCTGTTGGTGTAGCTCCTACAGTACTTACCAGAATGGGATCCAGGTGACGGCTGGGATTACATGGGGCTACTACAGTCCAAATAATAAATAACAATAAATGCGGAAAAAACCATTGAGGCTAGGACATGACCTTAGTGCAACTTAATAAATAATGCATATACAATCTGCCAATCAAAAAGAGAAAAAAAACAGGATAGTATGGCAGGTATTTATTTGGGCTGCAGACTCTGGGTGCTTTCTTTGCTCATGCTCCTTTTAGACACATGCCACTCCATTGCCTGAATTCCAATTGCACCAGAGTAAGGAAGAGTGGGAGGAAGTTTTACAAACTGATTTTTATATTGTTCCCCTGTAATGTGAGGTGTGAATGTATGCAAATGGCTATCACTGTGTCCATAGAAAAGACTTGAAGTAAGATTGTACTGTGAAATAAATAAAAAAAAGAGTTAGTTCATAATACCTTAAGGTAATATATTTTTATTTTCCCTGTTCCTGAACCTTGTTTGTTTACACTCCATGACAATATTTATGTAGTGATGTTTCTGTCCATAAGAACTGGTAAACATAAAGCTTTCTGAATATTCGCTCACTGCAAGAGGACTCTGGAGTCCCCCCAGCGCTGTGGCGAGCTTGTCTTCTTGGGCTGGTGCTGCCAGGTGGTGGCTGTGGTACAGCTCCTGTGGCTGGGTCCTGTGCCTAACCTCAGGAGCTCTGCGCCCCTGGGGGAAGCAGATAAATCTTGCCTGCCTGCCTTCTTCTTGCAGGAGCTGCCCAGGTTGGGAGTCCATGCCACTATATACTTGTTTTGGCGCACAAAGTAAGGAGTGGAGTATTTTCAGACTGCCCTGAGGACAAATTGTTACGGTAACGAAGTTAAGTCATTCAATTAAATTCATTTTATGATTCAGAATACTTTTCTTCCCTGAGAAGTCTGATGCTGTATGTCGTCCAAGCTACTGCAGTCTCCAGTCGTACCACCCGACTTGCTGCTTTTGGTAGACTTCATTTCTGCTGAATTTGAATGTGCAGTATTTTCTTCAATCAGTTCTTTTGTGATTTTTCTCCCACAGCATGCAATAACTATACTGCCTACCTGTGTGTTGTGTTCCTAACTATCTTTGTTCTCTGTAAAACTATTTTATTTTTTTTTTTTACTGAAGTGCAAGTATAACCTCAATTATTATTTTTCATTCCCTATGGAAAGTGTGCTTGGCTTCTCCTCGTTTGTGTATGTGTCTGTTTTGACTTTTGGGGCTGGTAGGAGGGAATAAGGGTAGAGAAAAGGCAAGTAGAATTTAGAAGGACATAAAAATATTTAATATACAGGCTGAGGGTAATAACAAAGAAAGGATCTGTCAGGCAAACAGCTTGTGCTGAGAAGAATTATGGTGCTGAGGAACCCTCGGGATAGCAGTTCACTCTCATTCTCTATCGGTTTTCTCTGACTGCAAGACAGAGACTGCAAGACTGGAGCAGATATTTGCTGTTATCTGGGTGCAGTGAGCACCCAGAACAGTTTGGAGCCCACTGGAATCTTTGGGTGCTACAACTAGAAATAATAGTAGGGAATCATCCCCTCTCTGCAGATAATCTTGATACACTGCTTATGGGTTTACCCTGCGCTGCTGAAATCAATGAAAGTTTAACAGCTGACATGAGATAAAAATCCACTGTAATTAGGTTTGTGATAAAAATGATCTTTGAAATGAAGGTTGCTTTCCAGAACAACTGAATTGGGAAATACTCCCTTAACCATTTAAAAACATCTGTCCTTTTGCATTTCTGCATTGTAATACAAAATCGCCATTGATTTACAACAAAAACTTACCGTGCTGGGCCTTGATGTAGGACAGAAAGTGTGAGGTATTATGCAGAACATTTCTTCCTGCCCAGGACACCTTCCCATTTGTTAGATCATTTAAGCACCATTTTTATGGCAATGGGTTGTAGCATTGGTCGCCTTTTTTATTCAAATCCAGCTTTGACTTCCTCACTTGCCCACTAATGAAATGCATGGTTTATAGTTCAACAGAATGGGAGGGTTTTTGCCTTCCTGAACCGCTTTACTGGATACAAGAAATGGGAACGGAGGTCCCTGAAGTTTGCTATCGTGGCCTCTGTGCAGAATGCCATGGTATTTATCTGCTTTGAGTGTGTAAAAGGATGAACATTTGGATTTACTATTGTCAGTTAGGAAAGGAATATTGATTGAAGGGGAAAAAAAAATAAATGGAAAAAGCAGAGAATGTGATGAGTTCTGCAATAATCCCAATTTAAGGTCAAGCTGCCTTAACACCCAAAGAGGTCAGGGCTGATTCAAAGTAGGAACTGAGGACAGTGAGAATGCAGCCATTGATATGCTGCCATCAGAGTTGGGAAGCAAAAGTGGAACAAAACGTGGGTGCAAATGTGTCTACAGTATTGGGGTTTACTCTTTTCAATTTGCTGCTGCTGCTGCTTAAAAAGCCTAGAAATGTTATTTAAAAATTAGTTTGAATGGAGGTTGTATGTCTGTCCCTCACACATCTCTCTGTTCAGATGTCTGTATGTATCTGCCCCTCGACATGCCCGAAGCAGCAGTACAGGATGTTTCTGTAATTTTAATTACGCTCCGAACATGGCCTGCCCTCGCAGACCCTGACGATTCTCAGCTTTCTGGTAATTTGTATGTGTATGTCTTACTCCCACCAGCAGGATTTCTCATGCTCTCCCAGTTCTGATTGTATGCAAGGGGGTTTCCAGTCTCAGTAACCAAAGCAAGCCAAAGCAAGCTCCCTATTTACCCTGCCTATTGTGAATGCTCAGATCTATGTGCAATTGTATATCAAATAACCTTGCCCCTAAGCAGATGAGTATTTATTTCAGTCAGTTACCCCTTATAATTACTATATTGAACCTAGTTGTCTATAAAATGGATGGTTTGCTTATACAGTTTACCAAAATAGTTCATTAGGGGTTAAACAAAATGAAATCCCATTTGCAAAGAGTATAATAAATTGTTTCATCTGTGAATTTAGCTGTTCTCCCTAATGCAGACATGGATGTTACAGTGGTTCTCCCTTGATAGGGTTATGGGTTAATGAAATGCTTTTTCTGTTGCTTATTTTCCTCTCTTCTGTGCTGAGTGATAAGTAGCTAACCAACGAAGCTTGTAATTACAATCTTACAGAATCCGGGCCGATCTGTATATAAATCTCACCATCCAATTACAAGATGTAATAATTTTGCACTCAAGCTGGTAATGAGGTCTAATACTTGTGCATGTGATAATCCCCTCTGGATGCCGGCTTGATCAGATGTTGGCTTTGTAATTAGACGGGCAGAAAATCATTATTTCATGTTCAGGAAAAAATTAGGTTGGTGGGAAGTTAATTTTCTCTCCGCTCTCTGAAGCGTAGACAAGAATTTAATGATTTAATCATGATTGTTAGCTCTTTTGCAATCAATTTGTAATGATTGTGTAGCAACTCTCTTCAAGGGAAGCTGCATCAGGGAGGAGTATGCAAACAACTGTCTAGGAGGGCTGATTATAAATAGTATCACATGTCTCTAAAGCCCATTAAAATCTTCTTAATGGTGACGTACCGGTTCTCACATCGCATCCGGGCGGTGTCGAGAAAGGGGACCTGGGCTAGGTTGGCTTTGCCACGTGTGCGGGAGCCTGCGGGGCCATCTGGCAGCCCCAAGTGCTGGCAGACAGCAGAACGCGTGGGCAGTGGTCTGTGTCAGCTGCTCTTGGGCATTGTCTTCTCTACAAAGACTTTTTTATTTTTTCCCCTCAAATATTGCACAAGTTTCTATGACATATGACTGAGGAGAATATGGCAGTTGCTGAATATGAAATATATAACAAGCAGAAAAAGGAGACTTCGGCTCTAGTTTTGAAGAAAGGACTTGCATTTCGTCCTTTGGAGTTGCCGGAAGAGATACTGACTGCCATAATCAAATACTCCTCACATACTTGAGTAGAGCTGCTTATCAGCTTAACAAAAATAATTTGCTTTTTCCTATGGGAGGACACTCAAGGTACGTATTGCTCCGTAGGTGGAGTGAGGAAAGAGTAGTGAATCAGAAATTCACAAAAATATCAATGCAATCCAATAGACAAAATATTTTTATAGTTCCAAAACCGTTCTGGAATTTGTGTTGAATGTGGCTCTGAAAACTTCATCAGAAAGGCAATGTGTGTGTGTGTGTGTAAATGGTGGGGTACCATCGCAAATGCTGAGAGTTACCTAGAAGAGAGCCACGCAATGGATCAGCTTGCTTTGTCTGGCTCAGTGGGTTGGGGAGGAAAACACCTTGAACCTCCCATGTTCACAGGGCTTTGTATTATGACAGCTGCCTTCTGTTACACCAGCAAGCACCAACAAACGGCCCTGAAGGAGGGGGCTTCTTCACGTGGCTGCTGGTGTGCAGCTGAGGAACCTCTTTGAGCAGCAGTATCTTCTAGCAGATCCTGCGTTGAGGGAAATGAACTACTGTTACACTTAGGAGTCCAGTGGCTTTCTCAATTCCCATTATTTTAGGTGTAATTATATGGGATTGCTGTGTTAGCTCTATTTCTATACTCTGCTCTTAAAATTAATTCCATGTGGTTTTGACTCGTAGGTCAAAGGTGGGAAGGTTTACTTCCTCCAAGCTTCTTCAGCAGCCATAGATTCCCTTTTTTAACAGGATCCAGGAGCTGGACTTAATCCCCTCTGAGGATCACAGTCTGGTCAGGTCTAACAACAGTTTGTGTAGACATTGATACAGGGTAGGCTTGGGTTAAACCTGCTCCAGCCCCATTAGCAAACAGGCTCTACAATGCCCACCGCGGCCTCAGCAATGTTTGCTTTTACTTTAGAATCATAGAATAATTTTGGTTGGAAGAGACCCTTGGGATCATCAAGTCTAACCAAACCATCAGCCCTAATCTACAAAGTTCTCCCCTACACCAGATCCCCCAACACCACATCTAATCAACTCTTAAACACAGTGAGGATGGTGACTCCACCCCCTCCCCGGGCAGCCCATTCCAGGGTCTGACCACTCTTTCTGGGAAGAATTCTTTCCTAACCCTAACCTGCTTCAGCTTGAAGCCATTCCCTCTTGTTCTGTCACTAATTGCCCTTGAGAAGAGACCAGCACCAACCTCTCTATGATGCCCTTTCAAGCAGTTGCAGAGAGTGATGAGGTTTCCCCTCAGCCTCCTCTTCCTCACACTAAACAGTCCCAGCTCCCTCAATTGTTCCTTGTAAGATTTATTCTCAAGGCCTTTCACCAGTTTCATTGCCCTCCTCTGCACTCAATCCAGCCCCTCCAGCTCTCTCTTGTGTTGAGGTGCCCAGAACTGGACACAAGACTCAAGGTGTGGCCTCACCAGTGCTGAGTACAGGGGGACAATCCCCTCCCTGCTGCTGCTGGTCAAACTATTTCTAATACAAGCCAGGATGCCGTTGGCCTTCTTGGCCATCTGGGCACACTGCTGGTTCATAGTCAGCCGCTTGTCACTCAGCACCCCCAGGTCCTTTTCAGCCAAGCAGCTCCAGCCACACTTCCCCAAGCCTGTAGCCATCCATGGAGGAGTTGTGGCCCAAGTGCAGGACCTGGCACTTGGCCTTGTTGAAGCTCATGCCATTAACATTGGCCCATCGATCCTGTCTATCCAAGTCCCTCTGTAGAGCTTCCCTGCCCTCATGCAGATCAACACTCCCACCTCACTTAGTGTCATCTGCAAACTAGATATTTCTTTTGGAGTTTTCATTGGAGGCACGTGTTTGTTTTCAAGCTGCACTAAAACTAGTCAGCTGTCATTTCTGAGAAGGGGGGAGGAGAAAAGGCATATATACTTAAATCAGAATGGTCTTTCTCAGTTGTGGATTCTGCACGGTGCTAATTTTGCCAACTGTGTCAGACACAAGGCAATGTGATGGTTACGAATAGGAAGCACATTCAAGGAAAATCTCCCTTTTCAGTTGCGCAATTTTAGTTCTCTATCGTTCAGTCTTGTCTAGAGAGAACTCAGAATAATAGTCAACTAATGCTTAATTCCCTGATGCTGATACTTGATGATGTGCTTTTTGTCGCATTTCTTCTGGGACTGAAGCCTTTTGAGTTGAAATCATTATTATTTCGGCTAAGGGTCAGGGAGGCTAAACAGCTGTTGGTGATCTAATTACAGGGGTTTGCAGAGAATCATTTCAAGTTTGTCTCGCCAGTTCAGACCCATTCTAATTGCTATTGCTGCTCAACTCAGCCAATATTCAACTAAACCTCTGCAGGGGTCTGTGGGGGAATATTTCCACAGGCATCTCTTGGTTAATCCTTACCCAGCCAGGCCTGGGTAAGGACAAAATCTGAGTGTATTCATAGGAGCTTTGCCTTTTGAAAGATGAGGCAAGGAGAGAAATATTTGCCATCATGTACAGAATACGGTTGCATATAAACAATGCCTGGTGTTAGATAAATTAGCTCCCGTGCTATCAAATGAAGTTATAGCAAGGAAACCAAAGCGCTGTTTTCAAAGACGCTGTATCTTTCGTTTAGTTGTTGTTTGCTGAACCTCCTGCTGCAGAAGTTGAACAACTGATGATGTTTTTGAAAACACGGGTTTTCTTTGAAAATAAACAACTGCATGGAGGATTATATTTATTATAAGATCTGAGCAACACTGTGAAGATAAAGTCTCTCTTTCTTTTTTTTTTCTCCCTCTCTTAGCACTTGCATTGTCCTGTTTGTGAGCTTGATGTGCAGGGAAGAGAGGGATCAGGGAAGGAGAAGGGAGGCAGATAGTGCTTCCCTCATAAAATATACAAGGAGCTGTGCGTACAGAAGTGTCTCTATGAATCTGTTTATGGCTCTTTTTTGACTGACTGGCTAAATTACAATTTCATTGTTCTAAATCCCCAAGGACTTTTCCAGAAATGTTGTAACTAAAGCTGTGCATGTTGTGAAGCTCTCCCCTATCTGTCATTATCAGCCGCAGATACAACTAATTTACCTGTGTTAGTTAACCTCTCAAGAAGCAATGTAATTACCTTTCTTAAAAGCACAGTTGTTGGGGAAATAAGATGACATTTTCAAGTATTTCTATCAAGCAAGCACACGGTGGTTTGAAGCAGTTCGTGTCCAGCAGCACTGGTGTGGCTTTGGGCTGTGTTGTGGTTAGAATGCAGATACCAGAAAAAGAAGTGTTGAAAGGGAAGTTTTCCTCCTTTAAGCAGTTCTGTGGAGTGCTTGGAGAGAGCCATCCCACCGGGCAGCTCTGTGGTAATGGTGCTCCTTCTTAGAAACCCCTCTGCACCCCCACAACAGCTGGAAGAGGCAGTGGACTCCATATTCCCAGAGATTCCCAGAAAACATGCCCCGCTAAGGTAGCTGGTAACCTGTACTGACAATGTTTTGATAGTAAGAGTGATTTCTCATCCTAAGTGGTTTTGCCGAAGCTCCGGGAGTCCTGCTAATGCTGTAGGAGAAGGATGTAGTCTGAGATGGCTTGCTTAGTGGCACACTGGAAATATTTTTAATTCAAAAGAAGGAAAAGACAAACCAAAAAAGCAGCGCTGAGGTACACTGCAATTACATGAAGGGGTCTGGGGGCTCAGCTGCTTTTCAAGGGGAGTTAGGTCCATCCTTGCTTTTTCTGTGACATTACCATGTTTTCTGTGGATGGGCAGTGGTATGGACACATCTCATCTGAGGCAAAAAAATGTGCCTACCCTACAAACCAACTGGCTCATTTTTCTAAAGTTGGATGCTTATGGGGAAATATAATCTTCAAACAGAGTTTTTCCAAGCAGAGAGACCAAGTTTTGTTGCATATTTTGCCTCATGACTGTATAAATCTCCCACATCTGTTGTCTCTCTCAGCACCCATGGGACCTGGGAGCAAGTCTGCAACTTCAGGATATTTAACACCTTGCATTGGTGGCTGGTTTGCATCCAGTCTCCTGCCCTGTCTTGGTCCCTTCCCCCATGTTAAAAACAACAGGAGAGTTGTTATTTTGTTCCTCCAGCCATGGAGGGGTGGCCTTATTGTTATTTCAATTTTGTGCTGTTTAGGACAACTTAGGGATAAAACTGTTAAATTTTCAATGCTATTATTACGGTATTATAACTGATGGTTGTCTCCAAGAGCTTCCTGGGAATATAAGGAAATGCTATGGGCCTTGTGCATCGTAATATCAGCATTTGTTTGATGTATTTTTCAAGCATTGTTTGGTTTCGGGCACAATGACAGGGTTTAATTCTTTAGGCCTTCAGGCCCAGAATAGCAACAATTGTCTTTGAACAGGCGATAGAACTTCACTAATTCATACTAATGACTTTAAGAGACTTGTTTTATGGTAATACTTCATAACGTGCAAGTGAATAACAGTAGTATATTTTGTGAAAATAATGAAGTCTTGGTAATGTGAGATCACTTTACAGCTCTCTACTATTAAATCTTTGCTGAGAAGTAGGAGATGTCTATTTTTTTGCACAAAATCATAAAGCTAGGTGGTGAAATGTGGTTTATTAGGCAGTCTGAAATAGACAATCTGTGCTCCCCCATCCACTTCACAATTCTCCATTAACAGTTTTCCCCACCCCCAGCAGCCTCTCAGTACCTGTTCTGCTGGAGATGAGATGAAGAACTGGGAGCTCTGACACGCACCACCTCACACCCTGGTTTTCCTTTCCAAAACCTTCACTTTAGTACCTTGATTAATGACTGTCCTGGTTACAGCCAAATTTACCAAAACCAGACTGATAGATGGTCCTTCCTCCCCCTAGAAAGAAGGACCCCCCAGAAAGAAAGGAGAGGAAGAGATAAGTAGGTTAGGAAGAGATAAGGAGGTTTTCAAGTTTTGAACGAACTACTCTAATAAAGTATTAATGCTACTGTTGAGGTTTAGACCAATAGGACAGATGATGACCCCTCCTCTCCCCCCCACTAAGGAAAAGAGAGGAGAGGANCTGGAGGCTTTTCCGCTTCCCGCCCTCCAAGGGGGCAAATCACGCCATTCTCTGCCCTTGGTTGTTCCAGCCATGAGTCTAAGCCAGGGCCTCTCTGAACCATCCCTTGGGGTGATCAGGGCTGAGCACCCTGAGAGGGAACAGTTTCTGACCAACCTGCTGTTCATTTCAGAGTTGAGTGAGGTAGAAGAGGCCCAGCTGAAAAAGTAAAGTTGTAAAACAAAATTGGTTCTGTTTTTCCTCAAACCAGGACAACGGCTTTATTTTCTTATGAATAGAATACTGCTGAAACGCAATGTTTGATAGTTGAGAATGCCTCCCTCTAGAGCAATCAAGGGCTGAAGCGCCGGGCACTGCAAGACTTGAGCAGTAACTGTGAGTTGAGTGGCTCGGGGGACGCTGCCTTGGGTTGAGCAGAGAAGTCCTTGCTGGGAAGACTGGAGTGTTCCTGGGAAACACCTGTGCTGGTGGAGAGCACCTGAGGTCGCCTTTGCTGTGTGATCTCTGGGGCGGAGGGAAATGCTGTTTGCTGGCAGCATGGTCAGTGAGTGACCGCATCCTCCAGCCCAAATTTTCATACAGTGCAGGCAGTGGGATCTGCAGTGTGTGGTGGCAATGTCTTCAGAAGCTTGCCCAACATAAAATGCTTCCTTCTTGCCATTCAGATCAGCAGTGGCTACACTTGAGAGGTCTGGAAGCATGGTGTTTGCCTGTGCCAAGCCAAGTTGTGGCCTGGCCTCTGCGGAGGGGAGGGCAGAGGGCTCTGCAGGGGCCCGGTAGGTACCGCTGCTCCAGCCCCTGCCACAAAAGCATTGCTGCACATTAGCAGTGAAAACTGCAGGTACAGCAAACTGAGACTGCAGGCCACCTTGCAACTGAAAATATGTTTTTTCTTTTGTTTATATGATTATTCCTACACAAAGCTGTTTTCTGGCGGTCTAGTAATCGTGGATTGGGTTTTTTTCCCTTTCTCTGTAGTTAGACTCTCAGTTGTTCATAGTGGACCCAATAGCTCTGTGGTCGTCCCTTCTCTTCAAAATTGACTGCGCTCTGCACTCTCTTCCACAAGGCCTTTGAAGATTTTTGGCGTCCCTTGTTCATGAACTGCATGTTAGGGTCAAGCTTTTGAGTCTCCTAATCACTCAGTTCTGGCATAGTCCCGTTGCCACTAAAGCCTCTTTTCATGCCTATTTAATGCCTCGGAAGTGCTTTCAAGTGGTCTTTGATAAATCATAGTAAGTGTTATTCCAGTCACTCAATAGCAGTACCTGCTAGAGTCTTTTTTAGCTCCCAAGGCAGCCGTTCCCTCTTGCCTTATTTTACCAGTGACAGTAATTCATTCCACTTGAGCTGACTAGCTTATTTCACATTTATTTGCACATTATGAGCAGTGTCATTCTACTTACCCTCCAGACAGTAAATGGTTTGAAAAATGCAACTGTAACAAATATTAGGCATGGGGAGAGGAATAGGAAAATGGAACCTTCACATTTGGAGCCCAAATAAAAACATAATGAATAAATAATATTTTGAAATTATCTCAATCATCGACTGTATGCAAAATCAAAGGTGCTGCATAAACTTGCATTATCCCTCTGAGAATACATTTCTCTTTCCCGCCAGCTAGTTTAGCTTCCCTAGTGTGGAGTTAAATAAAATATTACCCATCAGGTCAGGAAAATAATTAGTCCAGCATTATTGCCTCCTTCCTAAGCAATCAGACTTGACTCATATGTATTATGCATGTTTGCACCCCACACATCTGAGAGCTGGGCTGTGTATACACAAATGAATTTGGGCTCCATGTTTGCATACCAAGATGGTACTTCTACTCCCCTCTACAGAGAAGGCAAGTTGAAAAATTATCAGAGCAAAAGCAAGCCATTTTTTGGGTGTCCTGAAGTAATTTCTTTCAAGTAATCTTTTGCTGGCTGTGGCAAGTGGTGATGAAAGTATCATAACTTAATATGACAGCAGGTTTTCCCCTTCTATGTGATGAATTGCAGAAGTACAAGGAACACTGACGCTTTTGGAACCATAGAATTGTGTTTTGTTTTGTCCTTTTAATGTGGACAGACAAAAGAACCTCAAATAGGGAACTAAACTGAGAGTCTTCCAGAGACCAGGAAGCCCTTGGAGAGAAATCAAGATCATCTCATGCAATTCTTAAGGAGAAGATATTTTCTTAAGATTGCAATTCTAGGAATCAATGAAAATACAAGAGTTTCCATTTTCATTCATTAAAAGCAAGACTTAGAGCACTAATAGCTTCTAAAGCCACGTAAGGAGTCCTGAGTTGTTATTACTTAGATTTTGCTGTGGTAGTGTTCTATTTTGGTTAACAGAGTCAACCTAACTCATAGCCTTCAAGTATCTGCAGTGTTAGTAGCAGAGAGGAGACATTCAAAAGGGGAATAAAAAGGGGGAGGAAGGCCTGGGGAAGTCACTGCTCAACACTGAGCTTGGGAGGTTGAACCATTTCAACGAAGGGAGGTTTTCTGTAAGGGGTGAGCCCCATCTCTTTCTCCAGCTATCTCATGTTGTCTTTATGCTTGCAGATCGGGCGTCCTGTAAAAATTATTACCTTTGGGAGATGTAGGAGCCTGCTGGATACAAGCTAAACCTGTTACTTAAAGTCCTGAAAAAACTCCCAGTGGATCTGAGGAGTTGGTTTGGGGTCCCGAGGTATTTTTTTGAGATTTGATCAGCATAGCTATCTGCATCTATCCAAATGCAGTATCTTTGTCTCTTCTGAATGTGATTGTAGCTGGATGGCAAACTGGATGTGACTTTGAACTTTCCAGGCTAGACCAACTTACACTGAAATGTCTTGGAAGAGCCACCTTTATTTGCCCAGGGATCATCCAAACAGGACAGACCTCAGCCCATCTCACATCATTTAATGTAAAAGCTTTAAATGAACCATGGACAATCTTAACACAGCATTCTTGTGTTTTCTGTTATTCCATCTGACCTAAATTACTATTTTCCAGTGATTGGATGGATTAGCAAGAATGTAGGGTTTCACATAGGGTGTCCTTGTTTTGTGATGTTCTGTATGACAGTGTGTAGCATGCAGGTATTAGATTAATGGTGACATGTGGGGAATCAAATTGACCGCTTTCTCTGTCCTTTGGCCTTTTACTGCCAGCTCACTGCAGGTGGACTCCAGTAATTTAAAACAAATCTGACAGTGTAAGGCAGTATTAATAATAATATGGTCTTGGCCTTTTTGGATTTATCTTTTTTCTAGCTTTCTAAACTCTGGATAGCAGTGCTGTCCCATCCTGGTGGTTCCTAGTCGCTCCCACAGGAACACGGGTGGCTGAGACCATGCAGTTGGCTGCCACACTGGCTGGGCTGCCAACCCTCAGCTCCAGCAAGCCCTCTGTGGCTGGCAGCCGGGACAGCAGGGTGATGCTGCACTATCACCACAAGCATCTCCTGCCCTAAGCAAGGCTTCTCCCCAGCAGCCCTGTGTGGAAGAGCCACAGCTGAAATGCACAGTAACCCCTAAGTCTGATTGTAGTAGGGGATTGCAGCCACAGTCACACAAACGGCCTGTCTCCACCAGCAGACCATGCTGTAACTGAAGGAAGGAATGTGATCTATGATGTGGCTAAGCAGTAGCCTCAGAAAATCAGGGGTTTGTTTCAGCTGGATCTTGGAAAATCCTGTATAACGTTTTGGCTTTCCTCTGTTGAAAAAAAAACCAACCAAAACCCAAAAAGGAACTTTTTTTTTGAGCAATGAGTCTGTGAGGTTGAGACCAACTTCTGCACTATGTGTCACCCAAACCTGGGCCATTGAGTGAAGGCAACTGGTGTTTTTCAAAAGGGCTGTGTTCTGTGTAATCTCATAGGCCTTGAACCACATCTGGTGTTTCTAGATGCTGCTGAAATACAGGAAAATCATAGCACAGCATTTCCCTTAGCAGTGACTGAGTGACAGAAATCGTGGCCAAGTTTCTGTGTTCAAGCTGTGCAATATGCAGCTGTGTCTGGGTGAGCAGTAGAGTTTATTACAGCCTTCACTCAGTGCAGTCATCATCTTCCCATCTTTGTATTAAATGTTTTGTCTATAAAGTTCAAGTGGAGTGAGAATCCTAATAATTTCTGTACTTTTTTGTCTGAACTGACCATTAATTCAAAGCATTACTCTTGTAAAGTAACTTTCTTGGGCGAAAGGGGTCTGCACTAGGAGGAAGTGCTGAAATTTTGAAGAAAGAAATTGAAAACATCCCTTGCCTAAGTGGATAAACAAGAAGAACCCATGGCTTTGTCTCCAGCAAGTACAGGCAAAGCAGAAATCACTGTTTCCGACTTTCTGTTCATAGCAATGACATTGACAATAATAATATGAAGCTCGTTACCACAGAGAAAGTTGAGAGGACCCAAAAGCTTATCTTTGGAATTATTATTGTAGGTGGGCAGGGTGATGGTGGTAAGCCTGGTTATGCCTCCTTCGGGAACTTGGCTGTTTGCTATCTACATTGGTACCCTGCTGTTTCAGGCACCAAACCCATTCCTTAATTCTGCTAATGTTGTTTTCTCTCTAGACAGCCTGCTAAGGTCTGCCCTCAATCCTGGTGGGTCTTCCTTCTCTCCTTTCTGAACAAGCTAGACCCCCACAGTAGTGTGAGAACCCATTTCTGATGCTACTGAACCATCCCTGCTATTTTGCCTCTCATGGCAACAAAGATGAGGCTGACAGATTGGTCCTGCAGGGCCCCCAACAGTGTTGAGGATGAATGACCTTGTCCAACCTTCCTCCTATGTCTTCATCTCTTTCTTTGTGCAGCAAAGGTGAGGTGATGGTGTGCTAAGGAGCACTAGGAGACAGGGAATGGGATTGGGTTTATTCATCTTGGATATTATTGTCAATATGCTTGTAATTCATCCCCTCTCTGTTTCCTTGCTCTTCTCTGTGTGGTTATATCCTTTGTTTGCCTCGTACTTCGTTGTTCCAAGTTGTTTGTTATTTCTATTTCAATGCACTTGGCATTGCCAGTTGAGAGTTCAGATTATGTTGTTGCCCTTGTGGCTACAGCATGTTCTTTTCAGTTAAAGGATTTCAGGAATTGTTTCTTTGTGGCTGTATAATAATTAAACAGTGCTGTGTCTTTGAATTGGGCAGGATTTATGGCTTGTGCATCTTCTGACCTATCTTTCTAAGAAGAAAGCAGAATTCTGTATTAATTTGAGACAGATGTTTTAAAAAACCAAACCACCCAAAGTCTCTAATGAAAATCTGCAATGCCTTGTCTTGTCCTGGTGCAGTCCAGCTGTCGTGGCTCAGCACCGAACCGGAGAAGTGGCAAACAGGCTGTTTGGTCCAGGCTCCTCTGCGCAGCCAACAACCCTGGCTTCCCTTCCCAGCTCTGCCCCAGACAGAGTGTGTGGCTTCTGCAGCTTCTCCTTCCCTTTGTGTGTGGTGATGGAAGGCATACACGTATGTTCCTAGAAAGCGATGTTGTGAAGGCAAAATGCTCCTAAGAATTGCCATGTGCCTGTTTCAAGAAAGAACAAGGTGGGAAGAGAGGACATCTGCCAATAAATGCCTAAGATCTATATTGAGTGTCATTATGTTTCCTGGAGTTTTTTTCTTAAATGCTGGACAAATGGGTAGGCTTGTAGCAAAAGCGCCAGGATTTTGATCTAGTCCAGTCCTATAGGCACTGCTGAAATGCTTATATGGAGGGAACAGCAGGAGCTGTGGACATGGAGGGTCTGCTTGGTCTTTCAGGGTGGTAAAAAGGCAGGCAGGAGGGTAGCCATGGCAGACCACACTCTGGTTCCTCAGGAATTGCAACTCCGTGTCTGTCAGTGCTTCATTTACTTCACGCTGTCTTCTCTTAGACAAATACTGTCCTTTATGGGAATCTGTGATGCGGTGATTATTCCTGGACCTCTGTGTTCTGGTGTCAATGTGTATCCTATATATATTAATGTTGGTGTGGAATCCAAGAGCTGATGAAACCCAAAGCATGCACATTGGAGCAAAATTCCAGCCTCAGGAGAAGCCTGACTGCTCTTTCATAAATCCTTCCTTGTGGCTCGTGAGCTTCTCGGCTGTCGTTGGGTGTGCTGTGTTTTGGAACGTACACACAAATGTACACACGAATATATGAAACGTTTCTTTTTGGCTATTTCCCATATGGTTCAATTTTTCACAGCTCTGTAAAATCGTATGTGCAAATTCTGTTTTCAAAACTTCTATTGTACATTAAAAGCAGAGTTTTGAATAACTGTTCAGAAAGTTCTCTCCTAGTCCCTTTTTAAGGCAAAATCTTTGGTTGTTAATGACAGCATGGGGAGCTGTTTAGGACTCTTGGTTTTGCAAGTAACTTTAGAAACTTTTTCCTGCTAATGGTTTATATTTTAAAAGCAGAGGGAATGATTGCTGCCTCCCTTTCTTTTCATTGTTAGTTTTTTTCTCTGCTTTCCTCTTCCCATCTCTGAAGTGTTTATTCTCATGCAGAAATTATGGTGGTTTTTACAAACCCCGTGAGCTTCCTGAAGCTGTGAGTTAGCTCCTAATCCCAGTACTCTTTTCTTCTTCTCTCATCTCACTTCTCTATCCCCATGCAGTTTGTACTCCGTTTGTTAATTCCAATTTGATCAACTGTGGACATCTTTTGAACTCCATAACTACCCAAATGCCAGTGTTTCACTAGGTAACTTAGAATTACATCCCTGTCCCAAGCCACTGCATCAGATGTTGGAGACATCTAGATTTACTGTTTCTCTTTGTTTGAGCTTTCCCCTGCTCCCCAGCACAGTTTCAGCCCCGATGGTCTCTTGTTTCTCTGCAGCTCAAAGTCACCAGGCTGAGACTTGTGGCTCAATCTGTAGGAAAAAGAGTGACAGATACAAACACAAAAAATAATTAGCTTCTTGTTTGCTGTTTCCAGACGTAATACCGCACTTCAAACAAGACATTGCTATTCCATAGATCACAGTGATTGAGTGCAGATTAAATTGTTGTCTTATTATTTATCTATGGTAGGTCCCTGTATGAACCAGGCTCCAAGCATTGAAAAGAAAAAGTCCTTGCTGTGAGGGTTGTACATGCGAAAGATAGACAAGTAGGCAGATGTGGGAGAAAAGGAAAATAAGGAGGAGGCTAGGCAACTTTTATGTAAATTAATATAATGAGCACAATAGTGTGGCTTTTGCAAAGGGGTGGAGTGAGAACCTGTCCCGTGCATTCACATGGATCACATTTGGGACCGTAGCTCCGATGCTGTGGCTGTAGCTTGCGGTACTTCAGACAGGGAAAGGATGGAGGGAGAAGCTGACAAATGAGCAGACAACTGGGTCTTGAATAGAGCTGTAGATTAAATCCTCCTTTGCAGAAAATATATTTGTGTGGGAGAGCAAGAGATTCATGAGGATGAATACAGCCAGTCTCTCATCACTGCCCCTCAAAGGTATACTAATGCTTCCTCACTTCTTCAGCACTTGGCTTTCTTTAATACATCCTTACCCTTCATCTGCCACTTTGCTTAGATACTTATTCTCCCATACAAGCTCTGATCCCAGCACATCTTCATTTTTCAAGGTATTGTTCTTCTGAAACACTTCTTTCTTTCATTATAAAATAAATACAGGAAAAGGGGAAGACTCAGGAAGGAACATGCTTACTCCTGCAATGTACGTCACTCCCAAGCTTCCATTCTGTGTAAGGCCAGATGAGCAAAGAAAATGGTGTGAAGGGATCGGTGCAGAGATTTTCTTGATTTTTTTTTTCCAACTGTGCTTCACTGTGATTTTTGAAATTCCAGAGCTGAATGAAAATGTTTGGAAGAGTGACATCTCTTTTATTTTTTTTTTCTCTTTTCCTGGATAGATGTCTAGACATTTTTCCAATGTGACACAGATCCCAAAATATATCACTGCCATTATAGTGTTTTCCTGTGACATCCATTTTGCACACCTCAACAGAAACCTCCTTGGGATTCAACTGAGACAATTCTTTTTTTTCAAATTAATATTAGATTTTTTTGATTTCAATTGACTATAATTAAGTAATGAAAAATGTAAGGGAATGTCAAGCCTGATTTATTTTTAAATTTCTTTTTTCTTTCTCCTTTTTTGTTTTCCAATCCAACCGCTTATATGGCCCTTTATAATTGTATTATCAGAGTGGTTCAAAGACAATGGTGAAAGATGACAAAGAGAGAAAGGAATGTTCAAAATCCAACTGCATAAATAGGTTTTCTGGGGAACGCGACAAAGGCTCTATTGTGCTGCCCACAGCAGAGGCAGGAAGGATACGTGCCCACCCTCCACCAGAAAACGTGGCAGACTTTTCTGTGGGTCACTCGCTGGTATAATAAAAACTCAAAAAATATTCAAGGGTACAAAAATGCTACTTGTAGTGTGCCACCGCGTTTGTTCCGCTCGTAATTCAAATACTTGCCTTAGGTAATGTTTGCTCTTCGGTATGGTCAGCCAGCATTATCTGTCGCCTGTAAAGTACTTGTGGCCTGAGAGAAAGGCCTCCCGCTGTGCTGGTGGCAGCGGTGGTGATCAGATGTTGATAGCTGCCCTTGAACCCTGCTGTGGTTTCTCAAGGTCAACAAAAACTACTGGGCAGGAAGAGGGGGAGCGGAAGACCACCGGCCTCATTTCGCTTGTGGCTTCGTCTCGGCTCAAACCCTCCTGATGCATTATCCGGAGTCTTTGGGAAAAAAAATATATTAATGCTCTCTTATTCGGTGCTGTTCTATTACCTATTCATCAAAAATATTGCTTTTGTGCATTTTTCATTATAAGATTCAACATTACCAATGTTAATAAAGAGAGAACTCCTTTTCTTTTCTTAGAAATAGAATATGTAAAGACATTGCCTCTTTGATGTTTCTAAGCCAATACAATATGTATTTGAATGAGGATAAAAGTCATTCTTTTAACAGAAGATCATCCAAGTCATTTCTGATGAAACTCAAGAGCCTTTTTTTTTTTTTTTAAGAGATGCTTAGAAATTAAGATTAAAAAAAGGGGGAGCACCTCTTTAGAAGTAATAGCTAATGGAAATAAGTCACATTTCTGATGGTATTTGTTAGGCTGCTGTTCCCTGCAGGCCCGCAGTGACATGTGCCTCCATCGCTGGGCTGAAGCATTTAGAAGGTGTCTTTCGTTCACAGGGATGAGACCTCGCCATGGCAGGCAGCTATTTCACAGGATGCTGTCCTGAAGTGTGAATAGACAACACACCAGGTTTTGGGAGTCCTTATAAAAATTTCCTGTGCTGCCAGGAAAGCTATTGTCACTGGCTAGTCTCCTCTCCTCATGTGGGAATTTTTACTGTGGATTTACCACAGCAGGATTGGGCAGCATAGGTCTTTCTGCTTAGGAGCTGCTACAAATTTGGAGCTAACAAGCTTTATGACTCCTCTGTAGCCTTGGGACTAGGA
Source organism: Jacana jacana (assembly GCA_013400555.1). Taxonomy (NCBI): domain Eukaryota; kingdom Metazoa; phylum Chordata; class Aves; order Charadriiformes; family Jacanidae; genus Jacana; species Jacana jacana. The sequence continues at coordinate 93,654 of VZTM01007928.1, forward strand.
TGTTTCTTGAATACTGTCCCAGCTCACTACTCTCTGGTGAACTGCTTGCCTGTCTACAGGCTCAGGAAAGTGTAGTAGCTCTAGCATAAGTTGTCAACTTCTGTTTGCTGGAGAGGGTCTGCAATAAGAGGGTGTAAAGGGATTCAACACTTTCTCCCTTGAGTCTCCTCTTAAAATACGTCTGAAGTTTGATCTTTTGGCCAAAATGTAAGAATGCTCTGTAAACAGTGGAAAGGTTTTCTTCGAGCCCAAGAAGAGTTTTCTTGGGGACCTACCTAACCGGGAGAGAGTCAACTTGTGCAGAATTATTACTGTTCGCCAGTATTTGCTCCTGTCCGAGTGCAAACCTGCCTGTGGACAAGAACAGTGTCTTGAGCCATTCTCTTGCTGTGTGCTGTTTGAGAAGGTGGATGTCTGCTGTGTAGAACTGGCTTCTGAGGAGCGCTACAGCATTACCTGGGCTTGCATTTTAGGTGTGTTCAGATCTGCTGCTGCAGCAAGAGAGCTTGGACTTCTACTGACAATTAGGGTGCCAGGGGATAGCTACAGGGGATTTCAACACAGGGAAACTGATTTTGCAGGGCTGGTGCTTTGGTGTGTTGCTGTTGGGTTGGGTTTTTTTTCCTTAAGTTTGACATGAACTTATGAAAATGGATGTATTGTTATCAAGAGAATAAAGGTTTCTTCTCTCTCAATACAGATATGCTTTCTGAGGTGAGCTAGATGTCAGTGGCCAGACATAATAACCCCTTTTCTCTTATCCCCAGCTCATAGCAAGTTGAATGCATTTCCTTAGCTCACAAGCCCGCATGAAGCCTGAATGAATTAAAATGGTCTCCCAAAAGCCACTGAGTTTGCTGGCTGGTTTTGCAGCCAGACCAAAGGGTGCACAGCTTCTTTGTTCCTCACTGTATTGTTTTAAAAATCTGTCCTTTGATGAACTGGAAGCCACTGTAAGAATCCTCTGTATCCACAAAATTATCACTGAATTGGAAAGTGCTCTGACTGTCCCCACGGCTAAGAGAGACACGTGCTCAGGGTCATCAGGTCTGTTTGCAGCAGACAGGACTTCTGGGAGTGTAGCTGAAGGGGTAAGTCTAAAACGAGAGAAAGCATCTGTTACCTGATCTGCTCTGGGGTATCTTTTAGGTAATATGCTGGTATCTCTGAAAAAAAACCCAACAAACAAAACTCAAACTAAAACAACCCCCCAAATTTTGTGTTTAAATAAAATTTTCAACAAATAAACTGCAGGGGCGTGTGTTACGAGTCTTTTGAAATGCCCTTGGAGAGTATAAGCTGCTGTGGTGCATGCAGGTCAGGGAGGGAATTCTACCCCTCTACTCCTCCACTCTGGTGAGACTCCATCTGGAGTCCTGCATCCAACTCTGGAATCCTCAGCACAGGAAGGAGATGGACCTGTTGGAACAGGTTCAGCAGAGGGCATGAAAATGCTCAGAGGGCTGGAGCTGTGAAGACAGGCTGAGAGACCTGGGCTTGTTCAGACTGGAGCAGAGAAGGCTCCAGGGAGACCTTATAGCCTTCCAATATCTGAAAGGGCTACAGAAGAGATGAGGAGGGACTCTTTATCAGTGATAGCACAAGGGCTAATGGTATTAAACTGAAAGATGGGAGATTAAATGATATATTGGGAAGAAATTCTTTGCTGTGAGGGTTGTGAGACCCTGGCCCAGGTTGTCCAGAGAAGCTGTGGCTGCCCCATCCCTGGGGGGGTTCAAGGCCAGATTGAAAGTTGCTTTGAGCAACCTGCTCTGGTGGGAGATGTCCCTGCCCAGGGCAGGGGGGTTGGAACTCGATGATCTTTAAGATTTCTTCCAACCCAAACCATTCTATGATTCTATAAAGCCCATAAGCCACTGTACAGGGCTGTGTTGCTCCAAGGATATTTTCAGGTAGGACGATTTGCTCAGTACATCCTTCCTCTTCCAGAAGAGCAGAAATCCAGCTCAGGCCTGAGGGAGCAGCGGTGTGAGCAGCATCAGTGCCTCTCCTCAGCACTGGCAGGACTGAGGACCACTAGGAGGCTGTTCAGGGCCAGCACCTTGTGCCCTGTGTTTTGAAGGTGGAGAGGGACCAGAAATGCCCATTGGGAAGTAGATTATACACGGGCATAACAGAGAACATTATTCCCCTGTTGTTTCCTGCAGACACATGCCAGTAGACAGGCTGTCAAGACAATCACTGAATTGAACGATGCTACTGTAATGATTTCTAAACATTTTTAAGCATATAGACAATGCTAGACATTATGCCTATTATAAGTGCTTAATGGTCCTACTATAATGAAAAAAAAACCCAAACCAGTTTCATTCCATATAGCTGAACACACACACAAACACCACCATCAAAAACCTGTCAATGATGGGAAATAGATCTGTTTCTCTTTTAAAACAAACCCTGAAATTTGGACAATGCCATTTGGAGTGGTCAAGATGCAGAACTGGATTGTTCTGGATCTTTATCTAGAAAATGTATTGCTGCAGCTGTGATGAGAAACAACCTACTGTTCTGCATCTTGCATAAATCAAACATGCCTGCCAGTTGCTAAATTATTACATTATAAACCATGTTGTAATTACAAAATTTTAGTTGTTCCATTTATGATCTCTGTGGTTTATTGTATTATTGGTTGGACTTGACAGCTGAAGCTTTGAATTTATGAAGTCCACTAAAATATTATATCCCCCATCCCTTTCTCCAGCTGATCAAATGACTTAATCAATTGCTGGGGCAATGCCAATGGTATTAGGATCAATAGGACTGTGAAATTTATTGTACATTTTTGTTACTGTATAAAACGAGATTGCAGAGTTTATGAATGTTTATTCTTCTCAGTACTGGATTTCTGGTTTGCCTGAAATACACGTTACAGCAGTTCAGCCTTTACTTCTTATAGGAACATTTCAGCAGCAATACTTTAAATGTAACTTCTTTTAAAAAGTAGGAATAGGTCTGTGGTTTTTTTACTTTAATCTAAGTTAATTTTCATAGATATTGGGTCTTTTTCAAGCCCTAGATTGACTCTGTAGAGTGTGTACTTAAACCTCTTGCTGAATTTGGGCTGTGCAAAGAAATCAAAAGCTAATGGAAACTTACTGATAATTTTACTGGACTTGTGCATGATCTTGTACACTTTGTACCAGAGAATCTCCTGCCCTTTTCAGCTTATCTGTTTTATATTCTTATGAAAATAGTGAGATTTATTTTGATAATTAATTTAGCCAGCTCTCTTGAACTTTAGAAAGGAAGTGTTTAAATTACATCCTTGAATTTCTGCCAAGGAGCCAAAATTCAGGAATGTTTGTGTCTGGGTGTAGTGACACTGTAGAGCCAGTGCCCATCGGTGTGATGCTGCAAAGGAAGGGTACACAAGCAAGAACAGCTTTGACAGAATCTAAATGCAATATTAGGGACAATATAAACTTTTTAAACAGGTACTCACTAGATAGGTACAAGGGGAGTTGCCTGCACTGCTTTTATTCAGTGAAGAATTGCTAATTCATCAGGAAGGGAGCTGATAATTGTAACAACAGCTTTAGGAGAAAATACCCTGTATGTAGGAGCTGTGCGTGTCTGGAAGAACTGTGAATCCAGGAAATTTACATCTGCTGCACACATCAGGGGATGGATAGTCAAGAGGTATGTTTTAATCCTGGGCTGGCAGATAGCCCCAGGCAGGGCATTTCAAATCATTCTGGACACCAAAGATAAACATACAGCCCTCCATTATAGAGCTCCTTGGCAAAGATGACTAAAAAAGAGGTACATAGAAATAGTATATTATAAAGAGCAAACTGTTTTCAGAGTCATTGCTCAAGTACCCTACGTGGTTCTGAGTTTTCTGGTGACCTCCTTTTCTTCCCTCTGCCAATCTGTGGAGGAAGACTGAAGTGGTAGAAAAGTCCTCCACGTTAAATTTTTATTTTAGCAATCACAAAATATAGGATCTTAATTAAGGCAGACATTAAGCCAAGCATGTACTACAGGCCAAGCCTAATGAGAAGAGGAGGAGAAGGAAGGGGATGATGGTGCTGTGCTTCAGTTAAAGACCTAAATAATGCTGTCTGTGGGAATGCTGTGGTGTTTATAAACCTCTTTTTAGGAAGACAGAAGTAAAGAGACTTTCCAGGAGAGCAGAATAGATCTGACTATACACAAAATGTGGTGGAAGGAATATACTAAGGAAATATTTTTCTTCTTGTCTTTGCTATTGACTTGAGGTGTTCTGCTTTAACGAGAGTGGGTGCAGCCAGCTTACTCAGAGTGTGGTTTTCAGGCTAGCAATGCCCCTTTCATGGAAATGTTTTTTAAAAAGCACATAAACCTAGCAGTATCTGTCCTTACCAACTGCAGAATAAAGAAAGCACTTTTTCCACTAGACTACCAAAATCTTGTTAGAGGCTGCAGGGACCTAAAAATATTATTTCAACAAGAAGAGGACTTTAATTTTTCCACTCAAGTAATAAAAAAATTAGGTCAAGTGTAGATGTGAAATAATTTTTGCTGAAGTCTGTTTCATTTATATAAAATGGTACTAGTATTATCTAATGCTTTGACAGTGTTTTTGGATTAAAGCTCCATGATTTGCCGTTGTGTGCTGTAAACAGGGATCCATAAATCAGGAGAAAGGTGCAGGGGAAAACCAACCCTATAAATTAACATTTGGGTGTCGAAGGATCGGAGTGCTAACAGTGATAGCAGTTATTTCTTGTACTCTGTGTTGGTGGATTTGTGCATCCTATACTGTTTCCTTTCTAGACTGAAATTTATGCTGTGGCGAAGCTGTCTTGAGATTCAATTGGGAACAATCACCCAGTTTTGAAATTCTCTGCTGTCTCACCCGTGTGCAGTGGCAGGTTGGTGTGGGCTCTGGTACTGTATATTTCTCAGCAGCCCTCGGGGAAGGGAGCTCACGAGCTTGTCCTGGTGCTGCGGCATGGCCAGGTGTTGTGGCTTCAGCCAAAATTACCAAACCCAGACAGATGGCCCCTCCCTTCCTCCTGCAAAAAAAAAAGAGGAAAGGAAGACATTAGCAGATGTACAAATTTCAAATGAACTAATCTAACTTAATGAAGTATTAATACTCAGGTAAAAAAAAAAATTAAAAAAGAGGAAAATAATGAAATAGATACAATATATACAAAGCTGTATCAGGCTCCCAGGATGACAGTCATGTCACCAGGAGCATCAGGAAAAGTCCCAGACTGGACTGGGTGACTGACAGGAGCTGGATTCCAGCTCTGGAGTCAGGAATGCTGGGATCAGGGTCAGAGGCAGAGGAACAGACAGGGTCCTCCTCAGCCATCGGCCATGGAAGGAAGAGAGTTGACCCTTTGATCCCTCAGCTTTTACACTGAGTAGGAGTCGATGGGATGGGATACCCCAGTTGGTCATTTTGGGGTCCCCTGTCCTGTCTGCTCCTCCCCACAGGGGTGACCCCTGGAGGCTTTTCCGCTTCCCACCCTCCAAGGGGGCAAATCCCACCATTCCCTGCCCTTGGTTGTTCCAGCCATGAGTCTAAGCCAGGGCCTCTCTGCACCATCCCTTGGGGTGATCAGGGCTGAGCAGCCTGAGAGGGAACAGTCTCTGACCAACCTGCTGTTCATTTCAGAGTTGAGTGAGTTAGAGGAGGCCCAGCTAAAAAGTAAAACTGTAAAACAGAAAATTGGTTCTGTTTTACCTCAAACCAGGACACTAGGTCACGGACAGTGCTTTGTGGGATGGCCGAGTCAATTGGGTGAACTCAGGGAAACCCAAGTGACCTTGTTGGAGGTGCTTTGGGAAGAAAGCTGTCTCAGCAGAACATTTCAGTTTTGACAAACCACTAAATACCATGCTGCATTTTGACTTTCTTCCAGCTTCACGTGTGTGTTTGCACATCGGTCTCTGCGCAGGGCGGGGAAGGAAGAAATCTTTTCTCATGTTTCAGATATAACCTAGCAGAAAGACTATTCCACCTCCACTGCTTTGTCTTCAGGCTTCCAGTTCGGCACTGGTCTGTCACAGGGAGCTCTAAATATTTCCCTTAGCTCCAGCTAGTGGAGAACAAGGTGCAGGGTGCCGAGTCTTTGGTAGGAACTCCTCCTTGCTTTGTGAAGTCGGATTAGGAGCTGGAAAGTGAGATTAGAATCATAGAATCATTTAGGTTGGAAGAGACCCCTGGGATCATCAAGTCCAACCATCAGCCCTACTCTACAAGTTCTCCCCTACACCAGATCCCTCAACACCACATCTAATCTACTCTTAAACACAGTCAGGGAGGGTGTCTCCACCACCTCCCTGGGCAGCTGATTCCACTGACTGACCACTCTCTCCATGAAAAACCTTTTCCTAATGTCCAGCCTAAACCTACCCTGCTGCAGCTTGCAGCCATTCCCTCTTGTCCTGTCGCTCATTGCCCGTGAGAAGAGACCAGCACCAATCTCTCTACAGTGCCCTTTCAAGCAGTTGTAGAGAGTGATGAGGTCTCCCCTCAGCCTCCTCTTCCTCAAACTAAGATTGGTGATCTTTAGTTTTTTTCCTTTCAGTACAGTCCTTTGTTATTGAGGTAATTCATCAGCTTTCTCATTATGTCTGGTAGAGGTGTATTAGATGATGTCATTCCCTTTCCAGTCTGGTTCATAGGCTTAACCGTGACTCCAGCCGAGACACCATTCAAGAACATGCAGGCAGCGAGTACTCCTATGAGGGTGGATAATAAATAAATAAATAGATAGATAGATAGGATGTAGGATGTAGATAGATGTAGGATGACCTTTGAGAGGGAAAAGTTTATCAGTTGTCAACAAGAGAACGTGTTTTAATTTCATCCTGGGCTCTGGAGAGGAGGGGTGGGCCAGTGATCGTGGCACTGGCTGCAGGCAGAAACCTAGCATGGTTTCTCTGCATACTTGCTGTGGGCTCTTAGACAAACCTGTCCGCCTTGATCCCAGCTACCAACAAGGCATGGGGGGTAATATTTCTTCTCCATTAAAACCAAACTAGTATTCCTTACAAATGCATTTTGTGACTGCTTAGGAATTCAAAGTCTCTCTAATACTTCAATAATTTGGAGCAGTTGAGCTTCATAGAGTCTTGTCACTTTCATGGGATTTAAAACATCTTCCTTTTGTGGTGTTAACCTGAAGACAAGCCAGTGTGTTTTCATTTTGGTTAAAAAATAATTAAGTCCAGGAGGAGGGGAATAGAGGGATAGACAGAAGCTACATTAAAGTTTTTGGGTTTGTGTGAAAATCTTTCCATGTAGGTCAAAAATTCTTACTCTATAAAAACTTTTCTGAGCAGCGTGGTGTGTCTTTGCAGTTAACATGCTTAGTTATTGTTACGTAAATATAAATAGAAATTGAGTTGGATGGGGGAAAATACGCTCCTGGCTCCTGGCTGTGACAGTAACTTAAAGGGACAACAGTAGGACTTTTTTTTTTTGTTTGTTTGGCTTTTCTTGAATGTAATATCTCTATTTTTAAAATTGCATTGAAAACTGTTACTGAAATATTTATAAAGCACAGATATTGCATAAGGGAAGAACCAGAAAAAGGACTTCTTGGTAGCCAGCTCTTAAAGTAGAGGATGTATTTCTCTATTTATATTTCAAAAAGTAAGCTTTCCAGAGGTGATATCTGTTAAACCCAGATAGAGCTCCACATTGCTGAAATCTGGCTTTAAAAAAACAATCTGTATTTGAAAGTATTATGTTTGCTATTTGTATGAAGGGCAGCGAGCTACCCAGTAACAGCCAGTAATGTGAGTGACAAGGGTATCTGTCTGGACTGGGGAGACAGAGGACTTGAACCCGAGATGAGCCCTTAGTTACTTGGCAATGGGTTGTTATGGACCGTTCCTGTTTCCTTTCCCTTTTTAACCTACCACCCCCACCTCCCCCCCCGCCCATCCAAACAAACTCAAAAAGGAGAAAGAACGGGCACTGAAACCTCGCAGTGTTCCATGCTGTAGAAACAAGTTGATCATGACCCACTGTTGCTCCTCAGTGAGTTAAAAAAATGGGTTTGATTGTTCTTGTGTGGGGTTTTTTTGTGAATAGGAAACTTTTTACAAACCATACCTACATCTCTCAGGTGCCTAAATCCTATTTTCAAAATGTTGTCTATTCAGGACACTCAGTTGAACTGGATCTACACAGAAGATGGAAATGTTGTGGTAAAATAACTAAGCCAGCACTGAGAAAGCCAATGTACACACCAGTGGCTCCAGTGTCCTCTGTGAGGTAATTCACAGTGCATCTGTTTCAGTCAGATTCCTCCTAAAAATGGGTTATGGTGTTAGTTACTTCAGGTACCTGCAGTTTGGGCAGGTGCTTGCAGGTCATCTTGTTGTGGTTCTCGAGTATGACTCCATCTTAGAAGTCAATTGATGGTGTCTCCTCAGCAGATATTGACTGAGGATGTGGACCACGAACACCTATCCTATATGGAAGCAGAGACCTGAGCTAATTGGTATGTAGCTGTGTCACTCCTTTACCCATAGTTCCAGGACGCTGGAGTGTATAACGCAAACGTCATTGCAACGGAAAAGCAGTGTATTACGTGGTAAAGATGAGCTTATTGATGGAGAGCAGGTTTGTGCAGAGCTGTGGGGATAGCTCTTCCAGGATGTACCAGTAAGTATTCTACAATGTAATAATTTAAAACCTTTAGCGGCATGTTGTTGTCGCCTTTCATTTTAATTGTCTTACGTCTTCTGCTGTATGTTTTTTAGCACTAGCACATATGCCAGACTTTAAAGAGTCTATTGTGGAACGTTTGTCACAAACAACCAGGACTAAAAGGCTTGAGGACATGAAATAAACATGCATTTACATTAAAAAATAATTGCTGAAGGATTTTGCTTTGTGTTTTTCTTTTTGTCTGGGAGGAAAAGGTGAACCCTTTCCTGCATTTGGCAGGGGCAGAAGCATCCAGGTGTTTGTCTTCAGAAATGCAGGCAGGATCGCTGAGGTGTTGGGACATGGGCGAAACCCCCCTGTCCCACACTTGCTGCACCACCCACCTCTCCTGCATGTTGATTTTGATACTCCCTCTAGATTGGAGATGCCAGCGTGTTAGACCAGGAATCCTTTGCTTCAGCTGCCTGACATATGGTACCACATAATCCCTGTTTCATTTTTGACAGTGCCAAAACCCAGCAGCCTTGAACAGCAGCCTTGAAATGTAATAGGATGAACACACAATGCCACAGCAAAGCTGCTGTGTGGGATGTGTAAACCTCTCCATCAGTCGCTAGATTCCTTGTTTTCCTTTGCTTTCAAGAAGTTCTTCTGATCGCCGATGGATTGGTTGGGATTTGCATGATTTGGTTTTCTTACTGCTTCTAGAGACAGACCCTTGTTTTCGGCTGCCGAGGCGCTGGGTTCTATTTCCAGCCTCCCGTTGCTGTTTGGCTGACCTCTTTCTCACTCTGCAGGGAAAACCAAGTTAACACAAGGATTCATTTGTTCTATGGTTAACTAACATCAAGAGGAGAAGCAGGAAGGCACTTGCACAAACCAGTAATGACTGCGTGTCGCTATGGTGTGGCTCGTATATCGCTGGAAATGACAAAGTGGCTTCAAGTGCATAAGAGCATCAAAGTCCCTTGTTTATTCAAGGTCAGGGACAGGCGGGATCTGGTGGATGGTGAGCCTGCATGAAAGCTGTGGCCATTTGGAAACAGGAGTGAATGAAACCGAAATGGGAACAAGATGTAGCCATAAAGGCAGAACATGGCATGAAGGGAGATTATGAGCTCAGCAGAGATAAACTGAACTACTTTTAACCCAGTTAAGATGGGTGATATGGGGAAATGTTTGTGTGGGGTTTTGCCTTTTTTTTTTCTCTCCTCTTTTGGTGACTAGAAATATTCTCTTTTTTTTTTTTTTGGTTTGGATGTCATTTGTCTGATCTTGCATTATTTAGAGAACAAGTTGACATTTTTTTTTAAGATAGTGTGACTTCAGTATTGCCTTTTTCTCTTGTAAACTGGCAGTCTGATTATGTTGATAGTATTTTATGGAAATCATTATTTCTGAGAATCCTACCCTGGAATATATTCTCAACTTTCTCATTACAAGGATAATGAAGAAATGACTCAGATGTTCAAGATGTTTTAATTGCAAAATAATACATTCAATTTAGGTTTTCATCACCATAGATACTGCAGCAGCCTCTTTTATCTTCCCTTTCCTCCTCCTGTATTGAACCAAACAATTAGAAATAGAAGCTAGGGTGTTTTCTAATGGAGAATCTAGGCGTAAACTCCATTTTCCACCTCACCTTTATTTCCAAAAGAAAAATGCAGCCAGATTCTCAAAACAATTTAAATAATCTCTTTGTGGTTAGCAACTTAATGGTTTGGCTTAGATTTGCTCCAGCACAAGTGTCAATCATTAGAAAGACCTGCTTTCCCAACATTTCCTGCTATGAGGAAAATTTTGCTTGAGTCAATTCGTTGTTCATCATAATTCATGATTCTCCCTCATTTCTTTTTCCTTATTTGAAGATGGCTCCAGGTTTTAGTTTCAAATTCTCAGGTGTGCTCTAACTTCATCCCACCCAAAACAGACTTGAGAAGAGAGGAGGGTGAGAGGAGGGCATCTACCAAAAATGACCTGCATGATTTCACATCCAAAACCCAAAGGAAAGATCGCTATCTGCAAAAATAGCATCGTGCACAAGCAAAAATTTCCTGTTCAACTTAGGGACTGAATCTAGAAATCTACCCTCAACCCTCTTATTTTCTATAGATACAAATCATAGTTCTTGACTTAAATACTCCCCTATAGTTTTATAGCTCCTGAGTCATGGTCTGACTCGTTCATCTGACAATCCCTGTTCGTGTTTCAGGCTGTGAGTACCATGTTGTCTGTATGAATGTTTCCTGATTCGAGCTTTCCTGTGTTTAGAGAATACTTCCCATAAACTTGTCAGGCCCCTAATTAATGCACTGGACCACTAGGCATGTCAAACAAATTACATCATTTTTTGTATACGTCGCAGATTCCACATTTATTAACTGGGTTTAATAATTGCTGAACTCAAAGTTATTTTGATTAATACAGAGTTTGAACCTGGTTTACTGGCACTCTCTCTGTTTTGGGGAAGAGACACAAAGGCTCAAAACAAATGTTACTGGATTATACAATTGATGAGAGCTGAGTTTTTTTAATGAGGCTTGAAAAATCTCAGGGAAATAATCTTTACCATAATTAATTTGCAGTTTGTCTCCTCCTCTCTGTCTTGCTAGCAGGAAAGAAAAAAGGAGAGAGAGGACAAGGTACAGTTTAAAACAAAGTATGCATTTTCCTCCAGTCCTCCTATTGAGAATAAGGGGAAGGTACAGAAACGGTAAAACTTGACTGGAGATTTACTTGGCTTGAGGTTTCTAGTCAGCTTTTGAGAACAGAAATTTCCTGAGTTAATAAACCAGCCCATCTGACTTCTCTGTGGAATAGCCTCACTCCAGCTGAACTCCACTTAAGGTGTAGAGTTTAGAAAGTGAGGACTTTCATCCTTGTAGTGTTTCTATACTTCATCTCCGGGTTGCCACAAGAGTTTAGGGAATTGAGCAGAGCCCAAGAAATGCTCTGGTTCATGTAGAATGGTGGGCTTTGAATGATGGCAATAATTTGCACCACTACAGACAGAACTGCCTCATCACCAGAAGACTCAGGACTTTTAGCAATTTCTGATTTAACTGACTTAGCCCCAAAACTCCATCATAGTCTCCTCCATTTATAACTCATTTCTATGGGGTATAATTCAAGTAACTTTAACAAGTGTTCTACCAGAAGTGTTCATGCAAATCCTCAACTCTACTGCGTTGACGCTTTTAGCTAAAGTTTGATAAAGAAGTTGAAAAGGCAAGGTTTGTCTGACCTGACTAAAATGTGGGTGGCTTGTGGAGAGAAGGTAGCCTGACTCAGTGCCATGACTCTGGCAGTGTTTTAATCCATTTTCTCTGTACACTAGGTTCCCACAGTCGACTGAGAAACCACTTGCAGAGACTTTAGCTTATTGAGGGAATTGTGAAATGCAGGTTGGGAGGTCAAATACCGTTAAGGTGAGAGCAAACTGATAAAGTGGGTTTAGAAAGGGTTATTTTGCAGCATAGTTATTCTTTCTTTGACTTTGGCTAATTCAGGAGGTGTAACTTGGGTGTTGATATCCTGAGTTAGCTCTACGTGGTAGCATTAATACTGATAGAAGAGGGCCAGCATAGAATCATAGAAATGCAAGGTTGTAAAGGACCTACAAGATCACATCCTACCTAAATCTGTAAAATACCATTTAATCATGGCTAATCACTGGGTAAATCTTGTGCTGATTCTTTACACGGAGGGCGAATGTCATCCTCATTCAATAGATCTCTGCGGGTCTAACATGTCTTTCAAGCTGTGCTCTTCTATTACAGAAAGACATCTTGTTCCTTTCAAGAAGTACAGCTATTTTTTCCCAAGTTATGAGTACTTTTTTCTTCTTCTGTTCTATGGCTGCCGAGTGAGTCATTTCCCAAATGTTTACAGAGAATATCTAGTGGAAAAGGGGATCATGACTTTTTAAAATACCTGTTTAAAGGAGATGTCTCAATAGTGCTGTGTAATCCAGCCCAGCTTCTCTTCCGTGACCAGAGCCCACAGCGGAGTTGCATCAGTCTCAGTCAATCAGAGAAAATGATTGGGTTTGGCAAATATATTTGACTCTATTAATTTCAAATAATTTTTTTTAATTACACTGTAGCATATTTTAAATTGAAATAGCTAGATGGAGTGTTTTATTTTTACTCACCTCAAATATTGTTTTAGGACAATCTAAATTATTAAACTCTTGTTATTTTAATTTATGAATACTATTTAACCATTTTGTGAATATGTAGCAGTGATATAATTTTATTACTGAGATACTAGAAAATTTATCTTGTCTGCAGTCTTACATTCTTCAGATTAAACATGCCAAATATAAAAAATGGTTTAAAAACAGATATTAATTTTCTCAGAAGTAGATTCTGATATTAATTTTTAGGCTTTGCAAATGACACCCCCTATATATGTTGTAATTTTGAAATGTCTTTGAATCATATTTATTTCACCTCTTGCATTCAAAACTTAGAAGGGAGAAAAAACTCGAGAGATTGGTTTTGAAACATTCTAAATCACTATAATAACAAATCTTTTAAAATTTTGGTGTTTGGTGTCTCTTGCTTAGGAAGGATTCTTCACACAGGTCAGAGCTGGGTTTTCTGGTGGGGTTTGTGGTGATTTCTTGTTGGTATTTCTTTCTGTTCTATGTAAAAAAAATATTCTCCTTCTGGCTGAACGAGATCTACAGATCCATAGCTCCACCTCTGCCTCCCGTCAGCCAATTTTGACAATATGGCTCTTGTGCAATTTCAAAATTGTATTCAAATGGTAACAGGCTGTGTCCTGAAGATGTAAGTATACATATGGTAAACATGTGTGCTTCTATGGATGTCTGTGCAGAGTATCATATTCAAGCTCGTTCAGCAGGTAACCTGTGCATCCAAGTTTTGTTGCATTCGTACACAAGCCGAATTATTTTCTGATCCTGTGGTGTCTTTCTGATGTGATGAAATGTTTGAGATACAAAATCTCAATGGAGGTCAGTTGTGTGACTTACAAATATCTATGGTGTTCCTGTTTCTTCCAATTACTTTCATAGTCAATGTATTCAGTAATAAATTAGAGGTGTGTTTGCTGCCAGCCCTGGTCCATCAATCCGATATCCAAAATTAAAGCTGGGTTCTTCATAAGAAATTGCTGTTATTCAATCAGTAACAAAAAATGTGTTTAGAACCCCAAACCAGACTCAGATCCAAATCATTCTTTTTTGTAGCTGCACAGACTTTGCAGAATTAAGGTGAGTGGAAAATAATAAAAATCTGTTCCTTTTGCTAGCAGCAAAGAGTTAGAGCTCTGAAATGGATTTCTTGCATAAGATAATTATATCCTAATCACAGCTGTACTTTTAAAAGTTGTGCCAATTTTACAATGTTCATCATTAAACACCTGGATTTGTGTTGTGATAGTGTTTTTATGTAGCATTTTACATATTTGATGAATGCTCTAAGAGTGCCTCTCCATATTTTTACATATCACTTAAGCCAGCTGGATTTAATGCTCAATGATTAGTAGCCTAAATGTATGGGGCTGTCCAAACTGATCCAAATTACTTTATACTGAAGCGTTCCATAGATGTCAATGGATTTATATATGTAATATATATGTATACAGCCACAGATGGGAAGGAAGCAATAATGAAATTTCTGAGGTCTATGAAGCGTAGGCAGTTCTATATCAGGAAGTATATATTTCAGTGTGCTACAGTATCAGGGGTTTACATTATGAATTTGGAAAAATGTTATTAAAACTGAAAGGTGTTTGCAAAATAGGCTTGATACTGTGCTTTTGTCTGTATGTATGTTCTGTTGTTTGAGTATCCAGGAAGATCTATTGCTCTCAATGTTCCTAAAACCAGGTTCTGCTTAAATCCTTCTAAATACCTACTGAGTTTAAGTGAAGAGAGTAGAATATGGAATGAGGCCCACTGAAATGGCACTTGAAAGAAAAAGAAAAAAAAACCACAGCAATACTTACTATTTTTCTTGCAGTTCGAGTTTGATTTTTAAACATTTAAGAAGAAATAAAAATGTTTTAATGCTGAAAAAATGATAAAAGGCTTTAAAAAGCCAAAACCTAGATCACATTTCAGTGAAGAAGTTTCCACTTCTGGGTATTTTGTTCTTGGCTTTCTTTTGTCTATCACCTCTGTTTCTGTTTGCAGTGGTAGTTACCACAGCTCCATTCCTTTGTAAAGGACATATTAACCTTCCATGTTTGCGGACAAGAAATGGGGGTGGAAGTGGTAAAACTGATTTAATGAAAGTTTTAAAAAACAGTATAGTGCAGAGATGGAATAAAATCACCGTATTTAGTCTGACCTTGCTATTGCAGCTACAAAAGCTCCATCTATATGTAATACATATAGTGGAAATTATTTAAAGGGTGTAAGTCACCATCTTAATAGGTGAAGGCAGTTCTGTCAGAGGCTCAGGTGAAGCAGGGCCATCCTGTAGCAGTATGTAGTTCCTTGTCCCAGTCAGAGCAGCTGTACATGTACGGTGCCAGAGCTCCTTTGTCTCCCAGTACTTCTCCGATAAAATATATAATAAGAAAACTCATGTAGTTGTTGACCTTTAAATGTATATTATAGTCTTTCATTTCATGGTTTTAAATAGCTATTTCCTTATTATAATTTAATACATGTTATGCCTACAAACCTGGAAAAATTGGCTTGTTCCATCAATTTCAAAGGAACACAAAGTACACTCTGTACTCTGTTGTAAAAGTTTTATTAAGCTCGATAGCATTTAAAATAGTCTTTGAGAATTGCTGACACAATGATTCTAGGTTCTTCTTGGCTTGTGTGTAGCCCTAGCGGTGCTTGCAATGAGCAGCTTATTTGCTGAACTGATAATTATTACTGTAGTCACACCAGTCTCTGGCCATAATGCCTTTTTAGGTCTCAGTGCATTAGATTCAAGAGAAGGGTAAAGATCATTTCAGGGAACAGTTTGCCCTGGGGGATTTTAAGTGAGAAGATAAGAGCGTTTAAACTGTTCTGCTGCTGTTGAATGACAGGCATATTTTGTAGGGAAGCCTGGAGTGGTGCTGGGATGGATGCATTGATAAAAAGGCAAGTCAGGCTCATAGTTGTCAGCTAAACCCGACTGTAGAGCAAGATGAATGGACCTTTGGATATCTTCTTGTATTAACATGTATCCTAGAAAAGAAATCCCCAGTAACACTACGGAGGAGTGGATCCTCATCTAATAACCTAAAATGAGTTCAGTTGTTAGTGTGAGGGTTGACAATCCAGTCCTCCTATGACTAGGGAACACTAGTTTTCAGGAATGGACACTGCTCTGATAAACATTCATGTCAAAGCCAAACAAATTTGGAATTTCCATGAATTGTGGCGGTGACTCTAGCCAAAAATTACCCCTTCTTTTCAATGCCTTTTAATACTTGCCTTGCTATGTACCTTTTTGGTGCTGCAGGAACTCGTCTTCCTCTAAGGCTTAATGTGACTGTTAAAAAATGTAAATGCAGCTGATCTTTAGGGCCTGTTAGGTCTCAACAAATTCTGCTAGTTCTGAGAAGGTGTAAGAAAGGAATGAAATGATTATTTTGTGTAATTTGAACTGCTATTAATAATTTTTATGGTATTTTCTCTCACCCTCTCCTAAACAAGGAATCAAACCTTTTAATACTTGCCATTATATAACTATTTTATCTTAAGAAAGCAGTGATGAAAGAGAAGGTGACACAGTGATATTTGGTACTGAGGAATTTCTGCAGAATGGCAGTTCCATCATGGCTGCATTTGACCCCCTTTTAAGAAAATTCTTTTTAAAACCTGGCTATAATCAGTAGCTAGGCAATACAAAATAAAGATAAGCATTAGAAAACCATCTTTATGATTAGCATCATTTTAAAACTATCATTTTACCTTGGACCTGTGGGACCTGGGGCTCGTGATGGAGAAGATTGAGATTTTGAGAGTCCTGCTGCAGTCCATCCTAGCCAAGCAACATAATTCAATGATTGATGGAACTTTTGGGGTGGAAAGAAGAGTGGAAGATAGCTTTTAACTATATAGCCCTGTGGTAACATATCTATCTGTGGTGATACAGAATCCGAGGGGACTCTAAAAAAAAACCCTGAATTAATAAAGCTGTGTGAGGTGAGAAAAGCCTTGTTGCAACAAACCAACAAAACTGTTGTTGGGGACAAAGGAGAGAAAAAAAGCCCAAGAACTCATCTCTGCTTTGGTAACAGAGTGCAGTAGTCAGCCAAATAGTGATGTATTCTGTGCATTCCTTTTATTTTTCATTTGTTTCCTTGGTTAGCATACAACAAAGAACAGCAGTGATGGACAGAGCCACAAACCCACAATGACTGTATATGTTACGAAAATATGGACAACGCTTACAGGAAAGTGACACAGCAGATTTAAAACGTGTGGTAACGTTAAAAACCTCGGCATTTATTCTGGTTCCCAGGCTTTTGGGAGTTACAGGCATATGCTTTTCCCTTGGCATGAATCTGACAGAGCACTTAGTGCCTACTGAAGGCTAAGTCAAGTATAGCAGCAGGGCCAGGCCCTGAGGCCTAAGTAGCAGACTTCATCATCCATCATCCCCTGACAGATGATTTTCTGGCTCTCTATTACACAGAGAGAAAATGTTCATGCAATAGTAAATATAGATAAAAGGAGGGAGAATCTCCTTCAGAAAATATTTTTGTACTTATCTGTGACCAAATGATCATTGTTATTAAAAGCATTTAAACTAGCTTACATAAGGAAAAAGGCCAGAGAAACAACATTAAATTTAAGTGGCAACGAGGAATCAGAGCTGCACAGTTTCCTGCACTCACATTTCCTTGGAGCAGTGTTGGGTATTTTTGTGAAAAAGCAATCACAGAAAGAAATAAGAGAAAGATGGATGCTAGTTTAAACCAAAGTTCCTGTATTTTTATGCACAGGAAGATTGGGGTTTTTTTTGGTGTGAAACTGACGGTAGTTTGAGGGGAGCATATTTAAATATTGGCACTTTTACTTGTATCATTGCCACACTACATTCAGGAAGGGTGGGATTTACAGCGGTAACTGGGCTGAGTGGGGTCTATGGAATGGGTAGGACATCAAATACTCACTGTGATTGAGTTTATGTGGGAACAAATATCAGTGCAGGGGAACCCCTTGCAATCTGATGGACTTCATCCTGGCAGATGTAGTGTGGACAGGACCCAATGGCCAGAACCTGGAAAATGGCACAGGCAGGTTAGAGAGGAAGAAAGTCTTCAGCTGTCCTCAATTGCTGGAGTGGTCCAGACAGAGGGGCAGAAAATTACTAAAAACATTCTCAGCTGAAACAGAGTAAAGAGTTGTTTTTCCATGGATATACTTATTCATGGAAGTGCACAAAGTGGTGGCCTGTGGTTTGAGGGTAACTGAAGTTTCATTGAATTCTACAAATCTAGCAAAAGTAATCATAGAATGGTTAGAGTTGGAAGATACCTTAAAGATCTTCAAGTTCCAATCCCTCTGCTCTGGGCAGGGACACCGCCCACCAGACCAGGTTGCTCAAAGTCCCATCCAGCCAGGCCTTGAACAATGCCAGGGATGAGGCAGCCACAGCTACTCTGGGCAACCTGTTCCACTGCCTCATCTAAACTAAATCTACTATTTCTTCACCCCAGCAAAAATACTTTCAAAACTGCTAAATTTTGATAAAAGAGTCATCTAAGGACCCAAGACAGTTTTATCTAGTAAAATCAATGGTTATTTATTATTTGGCTCTGTGATGACAATGTTTTTGCACATTGAAGAAAAATGTTTGTCTAAGGAACTCTTACATCATCTCTAGGTGCTTATATATGCAGCCACTAGTAGCCTGAATAAATGGGTACTTGCTGAAGTGTGCTATTGACAGTGTAGTAAATGGAAAGGATTGTCTGGCATTTACTGAATATGTCATAGAAAATTCAGATCAGCTCCTTAATATTCACTTTTCCTATCCAGGTCATCCAAACCGCTAAAAAGTCATGAGCTGCAGAAGGAAATTTTAGGAGTTCTCATGTGGTCATTGCTAGAGAAATAATTTCCTCTAGCATCCATATGTTCAGCATGTTTGCCTTGTTCTATCTTTGGTAAAGTTGTGGCATTGCTTTTTAGGGAGATGAAGACACAAAAACTTGCAGGAAAAACTTTTTGGCTAACCTGTTTGAAAATGGTGTTATTAATTTTTAAACTGAGCAGAATGCTCGCTTTTGCTATGGTTATGGAAGCAAGGAAATTCTGATTCTCTCTTCCTTCTTACCCACTCTTCAACTCCCAGATGAGTCTGGAGAGGTTTGTTCTATGTTGTCTTGCCTTTCCAACCAGCATATAAAGTTCATGAAAAGAGATCCCTCATTAGGATGTTTCCTAAGTCTCAGCTAAAGCCAAGTAAATGAGAACACCAATTGCTAACCCAAACTCTGCCAAATATGTTTCTTTGGTCCCATCCTGAAGTGTGATGTAGCAAATACTCTGCTGTGTTTAAACACTGTAAATAGACTCCAGCTGGCTGTTTTTAAATGTGTGGCATTTACAGATGCCTTCTTTTCTACTTGCATATCTGCTGAACTCTGGTGAACTATACACATATCAACAAGGCCAAAGTGTATAATACAAACAGACCTCTCTGACTTCCTTAGGTGGGTTTGGTTTTTGATAGCATTGGATGCATTGAGCCCACTTTATGTCTTTCCACCGTGGTTAGAAGCAAGCATGGGTCTGAGTTTGGCTGTGAACACCATATTCCTCTTGTAGTTTCTTCTTTCTCCCCAGCTCTGTTTATCAACTCGTTATAGGTGTTGTAGTTGATGGGATCCAAAATATCACCAGGGGTACATATGCATGCAGTCCCTGGAGGGTAACCCTAACGATCCAATTTGATCCAGTTTTGAGCATGGATTTGACAAGATGATCCCAAAGGTCTCTCTTATCCTAAGTTATTTTTGGATTTTTGTGTTTGGTCTCCTTGTGTACAGTATTCAGCTAGCAAGATCTCATAAAGGCAGGCTGGTTTGTCCGTAAAATCTCAATGGCCCCTGGGCATGTTTATCCACCCAAGTTACTTCTTGGCAGGAGAAGCACAACCTCTGGTTCCCGTTTTGCATGCTTCTAGCTGGTTCTGGTATGGGGCTCTGCTGTGATGCAGACGATTTTTCTTCTGGGTAGGTACTCATTGTTGCTGTGGTTGAGTAGTTGGCACAGTAAAACAGATGACTAGATGCTTTGAAGAAGCTTGCTGCGTGTGCTGGCATGTCAGGCAGGCATAATAATAATGTAGGTCTTGCTACAGTGCCTTGTGGCATGCTTGTTTGTGAACTCAGGCCATTCCTGGCAGGAGTGATGCTAACCATTGGGTCATCCAGAGGGAGAAAGCTGAGAGAGTAAGCTGAGCTACAGGCAGGACCCGCGTTAGTGTGTTTTGCATATAGCTGCTCACACGCTGAGCACACTGAAAGAGTGACTTAAAGACAGCTGTATAGCATTCATCAGTGCTGTCTGAACCCAGAGATTAAAGAACCGTGTAAAGGAGAACCCCCAGGACAGTGGTGGGAAGAGATTATGCTTTAAAGCAGGCTATGGTCAGTAATTAGTGCTAGTTGAGGAGCTTCCTGTGCTACCTTGTACTGACCTTCTGCAGTCTTAGCTGTGATTGCAACTGATTTGAAATGTTTTCTGTTTGCAGCTTAAGAAAAAAGCCTTTTTATAAAGCAGAATTTCTATTTTGAAATAAAGGGCCTCATAGTGCAGGCACAATCATGTGTACTTTCCCAAATGCAGAAAACCCTGACGTTTAAGGCCCAAAAGATGTGAGGAGCCCCTTCCAGAGAGCAGATGGCCAGAAAGAAAGGAATGGTCTTGGCAGTGGTAGAAAGAGAGGTCTGAAACACCTTCAGTTTGTATTTTGTTTTGCCTGTTTGGGGATATTTTTCTTCTTAAAAAGAAAAAAGGGTATATCTGATGACATTATATGCTTGTAATGAAGCAGGAAAGTCTCAGGAATCCAGTACCTAACTGTGGTCGCTGTGATGCAATTGAACTAATCTAATGTAAAATCTAATGCTGGAAGCTTGGGGTTGTGTAACCTACTAGATTAAAGGAGATAGAGGGTTGGTCAAGACAGAAGAATTTCCTAACTAAAAACTCATTGTACTTGTGAATAGTGATTTGAGTAATTATTACTTTACTTGGGGATAGAAACCAGATGTACACTGAACGTATTTTTTCAGTTTTTTCAATTTTCCTAGGCTTCTGAGAAGAGAGCTGGAAAACCCCAAAACTTGCTGCTAATCAGATCATGACAGAAGGGTAAGAAACTCTCTCTCTTTTTTTTTTTTTTTTNTACTCCTCATGTTGTATTTCCAAAATTTTGCATGTTATCTCATAGACACACTTTCCTGGAATTTGAATATCCATTCATAAAAGTTTTGTGAAAGGAAAAACATTCAACTGGCTCTTGTGACTAGCAGAAACTGGAGAAAATTCTCTTTGTAAAAGGCATGCTGTCACCCATGTGTTCAGTTGCTACAAAGACTTGGGGTGAGGCCAGCAAGACCGTTTATGCAAGAAAATGGGAAGTTCACACATATTTTTATACAACTTGGTTGGGAGCGTTCAACCTGTGGTTTGATTCCGGGATTAGTGTCTCATGTCAGGTTTTATATCGCGTTCTACGATAGTGAGTTGTAAGAGGAGCAGTAAAAATGGACAAGCAATCCCAACTCCAGATTTCCCAAATCTGTCATTTTTTTGTATTGTAATTTTACCTTTTTTTTTTTTTTACTTTTATTTATTTTCAGTTTTGGCTTATTAGCACAAATATTCCTGAGGACAGTTTGACTTCAGCTATTTATATTCATAAACCTATTCCTATTTGTTCCAACGATTTCAGCCAAGAACATCCCAGAATCGACATTTTTAAAATCCTTTGTTTATGGGAAATTTTACACATTGGATTTTCCAAACACTCAACTGGGGAGTGATCAGAGCAAACATCTGAGAATACTTTAGCTCTTCTAATTCTCTCATGATGTCTTACTAATATCCAAAAAGAGAACAACCGCTTGTTTTATAAACTAGTCTGCCAGGTTTCTTCTAAAGTTGTTACAGTCCCAAATTTTCTAAGCAGATATTTGTATCTTAAGTGAATTTTGGTATCTTAAATACATTTTGTTTTGCTCTTCCATAGCTAAAGCTAATATTTTTTCTTCATGGCATGTGACAGGACAAGGTTTCTCAAGTATATGAAATCCATTGTTGGGAGGTTTTAAATGGAACGTAAGCTTAATGCAAGTTCTCTGCATAGGAATGAATTTTGCCATACTTCAGTTTCTCTTTAAATATAAGTAGATGTAATTAGATAACCAAACTTGGAATTCAACTTTGTCTTTTAGTTCTGGTTAAAATAAATGCTGTTGAATTTTAAAAGTTAAAATATTCATTAAAATGCATACAGCACTGCCCCTGGGATCATACCTAAAGTATTTGTAGGTAAGCAATATTAATGTACAATTTGCAAAACAATAGCCCGTATCCCAAGTGAAAAAGAAACACTGTGAAGCTAAAAGGTAAATAATAAATATGATGAACAGGGACTCTGGAAAATCACAGTTGGAAGAAGGGGTAAATCCCAAGGTTTTAGTTGTTTTGCTCTTCCTTATTAACTTAGGTACAGAGTTGTGCTGTTTTCTGCTGAGGCCCTGGGGGAAAGGTCTTTGTCACTTCAGATTAAAGGCAAGGTTCTCAAAATGTTACCAATGTGTTCTCAAAATGTACCAATGTCTTCTGCCCTTTTAATCCAAATTTACC
>VZTM01007928.1:127387-268122 GCA_013400555.1 Jacana jacana
TTTTTTAATCAGCTGAGCTATCTAAAAAAGAACAATATCGAAATCTATCCCAGAGGGACTTCTTCCTGGACAGAGCTTTTTGTTCCACAATGAGAGACAGAATTAGAGCCGTCTGAATAATAAAAACCAGATTCCTGAAGTGTTTCTTTTGGGGAAGACTAAAATTTTATTTATTGCTCAATGTAAGGTCTGATTATCTGTTGTGGTGAATTTTCATGTGGCCACTGGTATATGTCAAAATGTTGTGAAAGTTTAATAAAAGTTTGAACATGAAGTGCATTTACATTATTTATTGTTCTACTCCACTTCTGTTTAAAAAGTAATAATAATGTGCTATGCATTCAGACAGCTGAAAGTATTCAGAAACTAATCAAATGCCACTCTACAACTGCTTGAAAGGACATTGTAGAGAGGTTGGTGCTGGTCCTTCTTACAGGGAATTAGTGATAGAACAAGAGGGAATGGCTGCAAGCTACAACAAAGTAGGGTTAGGCTGGACATTAGGAAAAAAATTTTCACAGAAAGAGTGGTCAGTCAGTGGAATCAGCTGCCCAGGGAGGTGGTGGAGTCACCCTCCCTGACTGTGTTTAAGAGTAGATTAGATGTGGTGTTGGGGCATCTGATGTAGGGGAGAACTTTGTAGAGTCGGGCTGATGGTTGGACTCAATGATCCCAAGGGTCTCTTCCAACCTGAATGATTCTCTGATTTTAATGGCAAAATGTGAAAATGGAATACAAAACAATCCTTCCCACGAATACTTTTAGACTAATTTTTATTGATCAGTTAAGATCTGTAAATTGCAAACACATTTACAGAAATGAAAAGCTGCTTTTGAAATGTTTGTAAGAGACTGCAGTGGTTTTGAGCCCTCAAAAAGTATTGTGTGGCTAACTCATTAACCTGCGTTAGCTCATCACATCTCTTACAAAACAAAGCAAAAAGCCCCATTGTATTGTACTGTCCTTGTCACTTTTCGTGCCAATCATAACAGGGTTTATTCAGAACCAGTTGCTGGTCCTTATAAAGTGGCATGGACTTGTAAGGTACTAAGAAGGAAAGAGAAATGCTTGTAATGTAAAATTAAGTTGTATGTAGGGTGAAACTGTAGAGTAGCTCGAAAATGCTGTTGGTTGGTCTACCAATACACGTTGTTATGTGTGATGGTGTTTCTCTCTTTAGAAAGTAACTTTATGGTTTTTGTGACAGCAATCAAAGAGCATTCCTTTGACCTCATTTGCCTTCATTCCTTCAGAACTGATTTAACTGCCCACATCTGGTGGTACCTACAGTGCATTCTGAACTTGCAAGAGCAAAACTGATAATGTTTTAAAATGGAGTGAGGTAGGTTTTTTACCTTCAAAATATAGTAGCATGATTCCCCTTTACGTGCCTCCGTAGGCTGCTGGCGTACAGCAGAATGTTAGCAGCGAGCTTATCAAGGTTATTTCTCAGACTGTGTAAGTAACTGAATTATGGAAAAGATGGAGAGAAAGATCAACAGAGTTGCAGGTTGTAAGCGTCATACAATGTGTGGAGGAATTTGTGGAGTGGATGTTTCTCATGGAGTAAAATATATTTTCCATCTTCTCTGGGCTTCTGGGGGGCTCTGGCAGTGCCTGTGCTTCCCTCTGTCTGCATGTTCCTATTTTTTACATTAGGAAGAAATGACTTACAAGAATAAAAGACCTAACTAAAGAAGGGTACAGACAATGCAATGACAAGTGAATGCAAAGTCATATATACTGGAGGGAAGAAAATAGTCTATCACTGTACCTTGCACTCTGCTAAATTAACTGTGTCAACTCAGGCAAAGGAATCCACTATCATGTTAGACACCTCAGTGTTGACTTCTCAATGTGAAGCTGCAGATAAAAAATTAAAGAGAATGGTGAAGTTGCAAGAGGAATAGGTGACAAATAACAGTGTAATGCCACAGGCAGTCCTGTCTGAATTACTATGTGCAGGTAGTGATCACTGGATCTCAAAATTCCTAAACTGAAAGGGATGTTGGAAAAGTTGGGGAAGCAAAATGTTGAGGAAGGACTGCAGCCAGATGGAAAAGGTTGGGTTGCCTTGGAAAGAAGGAGTGACCACTTAATCAGAGTCAGGAGGGCTTGGGTGCTCTGCCTTTCATGTGCAGGAACCCAGCTGAGGTCTGTTACTGGGCTCTACAGAACACTGACTGTTAGGAGGAAAACACGATGGGTTTAAAGGCTGTTCTCTAAAGATTTACATCCCCTGGATTCCCTACTCCTAGATTTAAGAGTCAGCTTTATTATTTTAACCAGTTTACAAGGAGACAATATATGTGACTCTATATATTTGTCCAGAAGGGTTGCGTTTTTTCTCCGCTAAGCTTGCTCTTCTAGAATGTTGAATGCATGGAAAAAAAAATTATTGGAAATTATTGTATTTGAAAAGGGCCTTAGCTATTCCCCAGGAAGAAGAGAAGCTAACACAGGGTCAATTTACAACCTGACCTGAAAACACAAAGTTGATAATCGGCCATCATTGCTTATTGTATCTATGATCTGATTTGTTGAAATGCTCAATAAATCCACTATTAGGAGAAAAAGTGCTTACATGCATTTTTTTTCTTAAAAAAAAGTAAACAAAAAAATAAAAGATTGATTGACAAGACATCAATAAAGCTTTGAGCACACACTGCTGACCTTTTTTTTCTTTGCACTGCAATCTGTGTTTATTAGAATTCAGCTCCTATAAATAGGTTTTTGTGGATAAAAAAGCAAGCAGCTTCTTAGGAGTTTTGTTCAATAAACTGTGAAAATTCTAAAGACTTAATACATGGCTTTCAATTTAATTCATTCTGTCTTCCCTTCTTAAAAATAAGATATAGGTGGGGATGATATAGGTTTAGCTGGTAGAGTGTTTTTTCTAAAGCTGTACTCTTAAGACTCACCTTTCCTTTTTAATGTCTGCTACAAGAGCTCATTCGGAACAGACAGGGTATATATCATCTCACGCCTGGTACTGTAGGCTATTTCTTCTCTTTAAATAAAAACATATTATAAATCTGTGCTGCACTTGACTGTTGTAAGCACTCGGGTTAGTGACTTCAAAAGTGGAGCTGGAATGAAGCTTTGGCAGGCACTAAAGAATACTGACCAAGTCCTTAGACCCTATTTTCTATTTGAACTTCCCAAGAAGAAAATCTCTTGAGAGCCTTTCAGAACAGTAAAGGTGGCACAGCAGTGATGTCAAGTCTTTTAATTTTGTTGCAAGCCTACTGATATTCCTGTATTAGGGTTTTTTGTTTCTAAAGCCTTGCTTCTTGGAGTCCTGTGAGAATCACTTTCATTTTGTGTTGCTAAAGTGTAGTCGATGTTGCTCTAAGTAAAAAGTGAAATAGAAACCCTAGGTGGAAAGGGTCAAAATTCGAAGCCTGAGAGAAAAGTCTCTGAATGGAGACTCAGAATTTCCTCATCTCCTCCATGTGTGTTTTACCAAGTGGAGCCTTCTGGGGCTGGATACCTGAACTGTTTCATGAGGGAAGAAAAGCCAGTGTTACCAGGTTTTGCCCCAGATTTTTGTCTTCATTAGTGCTCCCTAAACATTTATTTTTTTTTTCTCCACCATTTTCTACTACCCTCTTCAAACATAGTGATTCTGGCACAAGCATGTTTTGTTTTACTTTCTAAGTCAATGGTTTAGGCTCAAGCACCTTTCCCTTTGTTAATGATACTAATCTCTAATGTCGGCTATTTCCTTACTTTTTCTCCCTGTAGTGTGTTGTTGTGGGGTTTTTGTTGTTACTGTTTCTATTTTTGGCTTCGTTTTTTTGGGTGTTTTTGTTTGTTTGTTTGTTTGTTTTTAATTCAGAATTCCTCTCTCCAGGTGTTTGACAGGAAGATCCTTTCACTAGGTACTGCTTGTTTTAGGGGTTCACTGAGTGTTAAACAGGAAAAAATTGCTGGCGTTTGTTGTAACACAACCCAGGAAGAGCATCTGCAATACACCTGGGATGGTCCCAGGGGATGGGATAGCATGAAAGCAATGAGTACTCAGGCTCATAGGTGTCTGGACATCTTGGCTCTTGCCGTGTGCTAGCATTGAAAATCAGAGGGCATTTTCTTCTTTCAGACATTAGATGGGAGCTGGATTACCTAGGTCTATTAATCTAAGTATTTTTAAATATTGATGGTAATTGGTTCTCTTCCTCTGCTTCTCTCTCATCCAAGTAGAGGTAAAATTACTAAATTTTCTTTGGAAGGGGCTTGTAGTTCTTGGATGGGATGGACTGTATATGTAGGAGGTATTATCCAAATTCCTCTCTGCTTGTATTAAACCTGTCAGCTACTGGGACAAAACCACTGAACACTATTCCACTCAATTTTAACTATGCTAGGTCATGATTATGGTAAGATTGCACAGGTAATATTACTCTTGTAAATCAAAAAGTGAGAGAATATATAGTACTCAGCAAAGATGATACAAAGCAGAGAGCATGTTTTATCCTCCCCTAGATCTACAGGGGGAAAAAAAGCACATTATAGGTGATTTTACCAAATGGAAGAACCTATAAGATTTTCTGCTAGCAAGAAGGTGGTACAAAATATGAGGCTTTTTTAGAAATTCTGTACACTTATAATACATACCATACACTGCAAATAATTCCCATCTTTGCACAGTATATCTAAAAGGCAGCCACACTCCAGTCAAATATTATCTATTAAATATAACACTTTAAAGAGACATGCAGACATTACTTTCAGATACAAGAGAACGGTATAGAACTTTATTTATGCTTATTCAGTAATAATTTATTTCCCAAGCTCTGATCATTAGAATTATTATTAATTACCATGCTATTCAGCTGTGCTGACTTAAAAAAAAAGTCTTTCTGATATAACTGAGCACATGAAAAATCTTGGATTAAAGATTTAACTCTCCCAGGTTTTAAATAGAGCAAAATAAAATGGCTAATCAAAATCTGAGCACATACAAGGCGATCATTTACCAACTTTCATTGCACATTGTTTGAATAGTTTGGATTATGGATGTGAAATTGTCCTCGAGGAGGTTAGTTAAAGTAATAAAGGCTTCCTTTTGCCTCAGGAGCCACTCCCTTTGTGATATGACCTTTCTGTGACTTCTGAGCTCAAATCATTATGAGGAGAGACAAATGCTTATTTTATTTTTTTTTTGAAAGCTTTTTAGGCACTAGATTTTATGGCAAGGTCCTTTTTTCTCCCTCTTTCTAAACTACTTGCAGTTGGGAGTAGTGGGGGAGAAGAAATAATTGCAGTCAGACACCTTGAACAGTGTTTTCCTCCCCTTATTTTGGGGGGTTTGCTTAGTTTTGAGGAGGGAGAGAGGTTTGGGGTTTTTTGTGTTTAAATCTAGAATGTGTCAGTCTCTGCTGGGATTTCAGTATTTCAGAGTACCCTGAGTAGGATGTGCTTGCCCCAGTGCTACTTTTCCTAAAAATCAGCCCTGCTTTTCCTTAAAATCAGTCCTGCTTTTCCCACTCAAGGATGGGTGGCACAATGTGCCCCAATCACACGGGACATCCATGCCCACAGCTCCCATTTTATCGCCTGCTCAATGCCAGTCTCACTGCAGTGAGCAAAAGGCACCCATTTGTGTTAAGGTATTTCCTCAGAAACATCAGACTATAGGGCCAAATTTCACCTCACCTTAGGCTGCTTGCCGGTGTTGTGGTCAATGTTTTGGGCTGAAGTCACCTTAGTGGAGGCCTGTCAGTGTTTCTGAACGGCCAGGGGTTTTCCCCCAGGTGAAATTGGAAGGGAACGCACAGTTTCCAGTCAGCAGCAAGGGCAGGGACCAGAGCTGCAGCTTCCCCCTCAGCCTGTCGCCATCACCTGGGTTTACCACACGCTGCATCCTGGCATGTCTCCACTCACCTCCCGACACAGACACTTTGAGGCCCATTGATTTAAACAAGGTGTAGCGGCAGGCTGAAAAGTTGAGCATGGGTTTCACATCTTCACACTTTAAAAGGCTTTAAAAGGAGCAAAAGTTGGCTGTCGGGTTGTGGCTGCAACAGCAGAAAGCCAAGACCTTCTCGGCCCACTGAGGCAGCCGCCTGGGCCCCACCAGCCTTGAGGGGAGTCTGGAAGGGAGCAACACCTCAGGTAGGCGTTCAGGGGCGTACACCCTGTAACAGAAACCTCCTCAAGCTCCAGGCTCACCATTGCCCCCCAAAAGGGCTCAGGAGAAGTGAGGGGACAGACCCTTCTCTGAGAAGCAGCAGGGCTGGAGATGATCTATGATTCTGTGATCCTTCCCAAAGTGCCGGTGTTTTGGCAAGGGGTTTTCTTCATGTAGGCATGCGTCTCTGCGCCGGCCGCAAACGTGGTGAGCAGATAACTGGGATATCTTTTTTTATTTTATTTTTTTTTTATGAGATCTATTTCTTATGTTTAATCAAAGGTTTAAGAAGAAAAAAACATAAAACTCGTAAGGTTGCCATAAACATACAAGGCTGCTTAGCAACACTGCAGAAGGCTTATTTGTACCCATCTGGTGCTCGGTAGGTCACTCGCCTGATAACCTTTGGGGTCTGTCTGTGGAAACCCAGAGATGGATGAAGTAGAATGGGAAAGAAAAGGAGAAATACTGTTAAAGTAACTAATAACTTCATAAATATGTTCATTTCTAGCCTCATTCCAGTTCTGCAATGGTTCATTTTTCTGATTGTGTGTGTGTGTGTGTTCAGAATTAGTCGTCAGAAAATTTCTGCAACCCTTCTCGCTCGCAGGTGGTTGAGGAGCAGAACCTCATGAGAGAAGCCATTGCAATGCTGGAGAGATGTGACAGCTCACCGGAGCGGTGCTTTCCAGTTGTCTATCTGGGCAAGCAGAGCACTTGTTACTCAGCTTTTCAGGAGATGTACAGATGCTGAGATTAATTATTTTAAAACTTATTCTCACTAAGATTCAGTAAAAATTCATTGTCTGTAGAAAAAAAAAAATCACGTCAAGAAAGCATTCTCTCCTATGATGTTTGTTAAAAGTAAAGACAAAGTGCAGACAAACAATTTTTTCATCTGAGCAAATATTTGTAAGGAGTTGTATGTGTAGATGTGTACTCTGCCCTGCAGAATTTACCAGCGTGCCGTTGGGAATATTTTACCCACTCAGCTATAATCTTAATGTGAAGGGTAGAACGAAGTACACCATTTCCATTTCAAAAGATAGCTTAATATATTTTCTGCAATTTTTAAAATTTGTTTAATTAAACTTAGCACTCCATTCCACTTCATTAGATCTATTTAATTTTCATGTATCTAAGCATTTTTTCAAGTACATAATTAAAAGAATACTTTTATAAAATCATTACTTTTTGTACATTAACACTCAAGAACAGGAACTATATTTTCCTGTTGATTAGCATGGGATGGTAAAAGTATTAGCATAATGTAATAAGGAAATAATCTAGTGCTCTTTAAAAAGTCCACCCTAGAGCTGGCCACCAGTTATTCAGAAGAATGTGAGATCTTTATGCTTTAATGAAACTTAGCAGGAGAAGTGAATGCAGCAATAACCTTGATATTAATTTTTTGCAGGCAGTAGGGAGTGTTCTCCATGAAAAGTGTTACATGGTGTGCAGCTGGGAGCTCAGTTTGGGGTTTCAGTTTGTGTACTGTACAGAGGTGGGTTTCATAGGGACGGTTTTTTGCACTTGAAGTAACTGAATGTAGAAAAAGTGACTTGCATGTGGTTAATCGATAAACTGGAAGCAGAACTAGTGGAGTTCCCAGCAGTTTTCTTTGTCAGTCTTGCTCAGAGAGAAGACAAGGCTGCAGTGGTTCTCATGCAGCTTGGCGGGGCTACTGGAGAAGGAGATAATGTTGTAGGAATTGATATTTGTGCAGGATGAGGATTAATCCCATTTGCATTTTCTTCTGATAGGCTAATGCTATGACTGTAGGACAGAAAATACTGTATACCTTGATCATCATCTTAGCGAAATAAAAAAATGCTCTGTGGATATATATGCTATAGGGGTCCAGCCTGTAGCTACTTGCAAAAAGGACATCACATGTAGATAGAAAAGATGAGGAAAGAATGGCTCATCCCACAAGAGCCGCCTATAACTGCCTTACAATCAAAAGCCTGTAGTTTTGTATCATGAAAACTAATGTAAGTACGGCAATAAGATGAATTTGTGTGATTTAGCTTACAACGCTCTAACGTCTATGGTCTTTGGAGCTGATTTTCAATGTATACTTTTTCTAAACTGTTTTATGCAGCTGGAAGTTTGTATTCTGGAAGATGCACAATATTGAGTAGCAAGTAAATAATTTGCCAGTGTATTTGGAAAGTTTGTGTGCACGTGTGCTTATGTATGTTTATATGTAAATATTTGAGGGTGTTATTTAAAAGGAAATATGGTTACTGGGAATCATATGTTCCCGATTTAGTTCCCTGCAATGGCAGACAGCTGTTTCCCAGATCTCTTCCTTCCAAAGGCTCTACAGATCATGCACCCTGTGCCACACTGCACTGTGGCCACAGCACACGTTACAGCGTATTTTACTGTATGTGTTACAGTACGCACAGTATATGTTGCCATAACAAACTTGAAACATTTATTAGGAGACTAAAAGCCCATAAATCCTCTTCCACAAAAGGAAGATGAGTGAGATTTGTGGCATAGCTAGGATCCACTTGAGTGCTTAGATGTCATTTTAATCCTATGCAGCTTCAGAATGAAACCAAAGTAAATTGAACTTTCAATGCATATGCATTATGCTTTTAACATAGTGTTGAAACCCCTTTATATGTCTTTTTTCCTGAAAAAGGTTGTGGAAACTCAACCTGTATCTGACAGTTCAGCTCAAATTGATGTAATTCAGCAAAGATTTAATTAAATTAGATTACTTTTAATATATTTTCATGCATCTTATGTAGAACATAAAGAACTCTACATGTTTCAGTCTAAAGACAAGTTGAGGTAAATAGGGATCTTTGGGCCTCAGGTCAAGTTCTGTAAGAGTTTTTCCTGTAAAAGACAGGATAAGAGCGTTTCCGTGACACTTTAAAACCAGTAGCGTTGGTAGCTCTGTTAATAAAGCTCTTAACCAAAGCCCCTGCTTTCTCAAATATCAGCTTTAAGTATACTGGTAAAAGCTGCCTAGGTTAAAGGATTAGTTATTCACCTCTTTTCTTCCTGGTGGTTCTTGATGCATCCTTTAATTTGTATGTAAAAGGCCATCACCTGTTCTTAAGGAATGTCTCCATCAGGCCAGGCCTTAGAGCAGTACTTGGTGTGCTGATAGACCTTGGCTGCTTGGTTCATCTCAATCTTGGCACCCGTATCCTTTTCCTTGCAAGAGGTTGTGGCAGCTGGTGTGCAATGATCAGATGTACAACCTCAGCATGTTTATTTGGCACAGGGAACAAAGCATAAAAGGAAGAGAGACTTGACAATAAGCAGTTTACATGTGCATCTTTCTGTTTGATGTGAAAAGTGATCAGTTTGTGCTGGAAAGCCAAACAGATCTAACTTCTAGATATATGGGTAGATCCACCCTGCTGTGTGTGGTGAGACCCAGGCCTCAGCTTGGGTCTCAGCCATTGTTGAGCCCTGCTGTTCTGCAGAAAGGGACTATTGTTGATCCATTATTTTTGGCTTTGTTTTTCTGTTTAACTTACTGTTGAACTAAGTTAATGGAGTAAGCATCCCAGTAACCAGGCTAACCTACCATCTTTACAAGCTACCACAGAGCCGCTCTGGTGCTCTGGCAATCTTAATATAAAAACTCAGTCCCTAGTTGCCTTTGCAGATGAGGAATATGGTCTTTGAACTACACTCTGAAAAGATCAGTGTTAAATATTTCAAACTTAAATAAGAATTAGCAACATTGTTCTGTCTGAAAGCAATTCATTTTGAGAGCTCCTCTGGCAATTGCTGTTAAAAGTTTTTGTATTAAAATTGCCATATTGTGGTCTCTGTTTCCATTCCATGTTTGAATGGCAGTTTGTTCCACAGGCTTGGTGTAGGGGAATTATGATGGTATTCAATTAGCCAGGTAACCTCTGAAGATTTGCTAATGTACTTATAAAATAGAAATCTGCTCTTAAAGCTTCTCTGACATGCACATTCATTTCAAGCACTAAATAATGTTTATGTAATGTACAAAAGGCAGCCCCTGTGGTGGTATTCAGGGATGAATTTTGTCCCATGTGTACCAGAAGCATGCTCTTTTTTGACGGGCCAGAGATCTCCGACCTGACAAAACATAAAGCATTGTCCTTCATGAGAAGGTCTCGCGTGTAAAATGGGGTATGGGGAACTCGGAGACTGAAGGTTGTTTAGGACAATTTTGCAGCAGTGAGTGAAGATTCAAATCCAAATTTTGTATTCCAAAAATGGTAAATAATATATGCCCAAAGATTATTCCTCTATTATTTATTTTTTCTTCTAAAGGAATTAGAAAACATATATGTTTATATATATATGGGCTTATGTTAGAGATAAATATTCGGTATGCACAAGGAACTCTGCTTTCAGGAAATGTGTCTTTCATTGCAGATAAAAGGAACTGACAAAGAAATAAAAGAACAAAATTAAAACTCCAGGATAGAACAGAGCATGCAAGACTCCCTTGTTAACAACAGACATCTGCCAACATGCAGACAAGGTATGAAGGGAGCTTGTTTTATCCTTAGGAGTGTTATGTGGAAAATAGTCCTACCAACGTTAAGTCATGTACACTCCAAACTGGAGAACCCCTTCTAGCAAAGTCTCCATCAGATTTCACATTAAAAAAGATCTTACCAGTTTGTTCATGCTACAGTTTCTTTCTTTTGATCACATATGTAGATGGTTGGGTTTTTTAAAATGAAAGGTGCATTACAGCTCATCTGTGTTTAATATGAAACCCTGATAAGAAGATTGCATGTGTAACCTTAATAGATTGTAAATTCTGCTAGTTTCTGGGGCTTTTTTTTACCTCAAGCTTCATAAAACTGAAACATTGGAGGGCCAGGGAAAAAAAAGACAAGTGTAATCTATAACTAATAGGTTTTATATATTTCAAGCAAATTAGAACAAATTACTCCCTAGAAGAGATCCTAATAAATTACAATATGTGTAAAGCATTCTGAACAAAGCAGTTATAATATGCAGTAGTAGAAATGCCAAATGTGTAACACTTAAATATTGGATAGCTGAGCAAAAGTTTGCTAGTATTTTAATAGTGTTTCTATTGCTATTTAAGCTTTCAGGGAGATGACATATTTTACTCGGAGTGACAGAAACTTAAAAGCTGTTGGAGTAAACAGACGAATGAGGGTATGCAAAACAAATGCTGCAAAATTCCAGGTTTGACCAACCGTTCAACTAGACCTTGAGGTTTAAAAATAAACACACACAAAACCAAAAAGGAAATCCCCTTGAAGTATTTTAATGTGTTACAAAGGACTATGTCAGTTACTATGTCAGTTTTTAAATATTTGCAGCAAGTTTTTATAGTCACTCTCTGACTTGGCTATTGTGTGAAGAATGACACTGAAGGAAAGCTCATGGAGATCATTTTGATGCAGAAAGAAATGGCTTAGGAGGCTGTAAGTAAATAGAGGCCATGGCTATGTAGATTTCCCATTGTTCATTTCTCAGTAGTTTTTCAATGAATATTGTCAGGCTCATTTTTGCTGTCCTTAATTTTAGTTGGAAGGTAAATAACACACTCCACACACCCTGATTTCAGCTCCAATTGTTTCCTGGCTCAGGCTCTGGTGTTGCTGTTGAGGCTCTGACCTTGTGTCCTCATAAAGTAAACTAGGCAGATAATACCTTCAGAAGAAGTCAGTTTAACTTTTCCAGCTTTTATTTAGCAAAAGGTGCCATTTTCTAAGCCATTTGTGGTGAGAAGTTGGTGGAGGACTGTGAGATACTTTTGTGTATGTTTTCAAGGAAACATAGAGAGAATTAGTTTTCTCTGGGAAGAAACCAAGGGTTGACTTGTGTCTTAAAATGTATTAGTTGTCCTTGGGGGTGGTGAGCAAGAGGGCAGTGGAGTGGAGCTGGCTTGAGGCATTTTGACATAGGAGTGTGGCTGAGGGGCAACATAAGGTCCTGCACTCCCTACACCTCCATAAAGTTGCATGTGCTTCTTCTGCACCTGCAGCCAGACTCCAGCACTGTGAGCCTCCCTTCCTTAGCTGGGCAATGCTTTGGCTGCTGTTGGCTTCGTATTCATTTTACCTTGTCTGTACTAAGCAATCCTGAGCAACGTTGTGCTCCTTCAACAGTGCTCAGTGAGTCAGGACAGACAAATTTCTGGTTCTCTTTAAAACTTTACCCTCTGCATCACTCCGTCAGTGCAAGAGTTAATGGATTGACCCTAAGCATGTAAGACAATCTTTGTTTAAAGAAGAGGAGAGTTATATTTCAGCATTTTTCTGACAATTATAGTAATGAAGCTAAATTATCCATAAACCAGAAAAAAGTATCAATTTTACTTTTGAAGGAAAGTTTTTTATTAAAAGATGGGGTTTTTTGGTATTTTATGCCTGGGATATAACCACTTTAGCCACCCAGAAACCAGACTGTGGTTTGTTTTTTCTCTATTATTGCTTGGCAAAGTTATTGAGGAAAAATATTAGAATCTGAGGCAATTCCAAAGGACTTTTTCCTTGCCCTGACTCAGTATTCTGTGTACATGAATTTATGCTGTCTTGTGGATTGTCACTCTGGTTATATATCTCCTTTAACCATTAAAAGCCTTTTTAAAATGGGGAATAAGCTCAAGCTGTAGACCTGGAATTCAGTTTGGGTTAGCAGGGAAGTGGCAGGGTGCTTTGAAGGACCAGATCCTTTGCTGTCCCCTAAGAGTTGGATGAGCTCAAGGGGAGGGAGCCTGCCCTTGAGTTCTTTCTGTAAAACTGCTCCTTGCTGGGACGAGCTTGTATCTCCTCACAGCTCCTGGCTCCCTTGTCTTGCTTGCTCTTGTCACAGTGGCATTGTGTGATTGCATGCTTGTTCCTGTGCACTTGTATCCAATAACCCATGCACTGAGCAGGAATCACACATTTAAAGGTATCCATAACGCTGTGAAATTTCACTGTCTGCTTTTTATTTGTTTATTTGTGGGTGGCTAATGAGACTTGCTCTATATTCCCATATTCCTGGAAGTTAATCATTGTGAGAAAGTCACCAGGTCTCTCTTAACACCACAGTGCATTTTTGGAGATGAGAGGGCAAAGCTTCTTTAATAACTCAGCTGCCCAAATTTTTTAAAAAGAAGATAATTTCAATATTCATATACTCATAACGGACAATAATATTCTCGAAAACATGTTACTTCTGCATACTTTGAGGAAAGTCAGAGGTTCAAAACTGATCTTTGAAACAGAAAATTTTACTCTTCCAATTTATTTTGCTAAAATGTGCTATTTTGAAATTTGAGTTCATTGCCTGTGCAAATAACAGGTTACAGTTCCTTTTTCCAAGCATAATTTCAATGGCAGGATTTCTTTCAAGATTACATAGTATTCATTTTGCTTACTAAGTAAAAAAGACCCTTCCACTGAAATCCAAAAAATAAACCTAAAGCACTGTGTAAATTATTTTTGTAACTTCTGTCTTCAGCACTGAATGAAAGAATGAAGTCTGGAGTAATTCCTGCATTGAAAATTAAGACATCTGGGTTTGTCTCTGGCTCCAGTGTTGTGTTTTCCTTGAGGAAATTGTATCATCTGTCTCAACTTCAGTCTGTAATACTAAGAAATGTGCAAAAGTGTGGGAAGACAGTGTTGTTTCTCGTAAAAGAACAGTACAGAAGAAGTTAAGAGCAATACTTTTAACTTCTAAATATGGAGCTGTGCTTTCTGATAGTCAAATTTATGTATGGTATGTGATTTATATGCTGCATTTAGCATTTTTCTTTCTTCATGCATCATTCTGATTTCTACAGTTGTATCCATGATTGTGTAAGTATCTGCAATATAATTTGAGAACAAAGTTCAGCCGGTGGATTATTAATGAATGACTATAAATATAATTTAATGGGTAGTTCTTGCCCGTAAGTGGTTGGTTGTCTAAATCACATGGTGTTTTTTCTGCTCATTGGTTAGATTAAATCCCAAGAGAATAACAATTACTACCCAAACGGCAATTTTCAGCTAGTGAATGCTGTCAGAGCTGTATGTGGCCAGCTGAATACTTGGGAGCAAGGCATTACACGATCCTTCAGTGACAACTCTTGTGCTTAAAAATTCTTGTATTGGTTGGCGATCTTGCGTGTCAGACTTGTTCTGTAGCACTTGATGTCTGAAAAGTACAGACTTCACTTATTTTATAGTAGTAAAGACCAACTCCAATTACTCAGAATTTTGTAACTTACAAAGGCAGCCAAGAAAGCACAAGGCCAACTACTTTAAAGCAGGACACGTGCTACTCTGCTCTACCTGCTGGGGCCTGGCATCATTTGTCACTACTGGTGCTTTGTTTCCAGCACAATAATAGAAACTGTTTTCTCTTGCATGCTCCAAGGCTACACATGACAAAGGCAGGGTATTTTAATCACCTTGCTCTTGAACTCTACAATAGCTTGTTTCAGAGGATGCTGTGCAAATGGTTGTATCCGGGTTGTATTTTTGGATACTCTAGAACTATTAATAGGTTAAAATGGTTGACTCTGCATCTTTAAATTGCTCAAGTGGTTTTAGTGGTGGTTTGGGTTTGATTAGCAAATTTTATTTTCATTTGCCTATCTGCTGCTTTTTCTCCAAAGGAAGTCTTGTGCCTATGTTTACAGTCTCCCTTTCTGAGGAGAATTTATTGATGCTTTTTCTAGTCACTGAATAGCATTTTCCATCTGTTTCTGCACGCCAGGCTCTAGTTGTTCTATTGATTGTTTTTGCATATTTTTGCATACAATATTTTCTTAGCTTTTTATATCACTTGTGAATCATAGTTATTTACCAGACATCCCATTCTTGTAATATTTCACCATTCAGTCTTGTGAAATAATTAATGGTAGTATATTCTCACCTTACAGACCAGGTAGACAAAAGCACAAGGGATTTTCCAGTGGTCCCAGAAATGTTTGTGAGCTCATGTTAGCCCAGATTCTGGACCACGGCTCCTACCTTCTCTCCAGCATCTGCAAATTGAGCTGCTGATGTAATGATCTGTATAAGAGCGGTTCATCTCTTGGGATACAGTTTGCAGTTCTGGGGGATGTGCTAGTGGTTCCCCTGCGTGTGTGAGGAACCTGTTGCACGGTGGGACGGCTAAGTTGAACCTCTAACAGATGGTGCTATGGAAGTGAATGAGAAGGCTCTCATCCTGTACACTCAGATGTGTATGTGAAAAGTCTATTTAGGGTTGAAGTCTTTTTTATACATGCAGTGAAAATATTAGGATTCTCATGGCCATCAGCATCACCAAAATTTAATACTGCAAATTCTGTCTGTGAAATGAAAAATTAAATTTCAAGGTGAACTTCTGCGGTCCTTTCTTCAGTTTTATATACAATTTTAGACATATGAAATCTTAACTGAAGCTAAGATTTAGCCCAGTGACTCCAGGAATTTCATGTCAATAAAAATTAAGTATTTGACTTGTAGTGAGGGATATTTCTGTTGTGTTCTGTAAAAAAATCACAATATAAATTTTGGGAGACTTTGACATACCTCTCGGCTCCACTCACAATTCCCGTGTTGTCTCCTGTCTTTTGTTAGTAACCTCGGAGAGGAAATACAGTGTTAGGAAGTACTCATGATTTTTCAAGCCTAAAAAAAAACCCCACCAATTTTCATAGAGTATGCTAGTATGTATTCAGAAAAAAAGATCTTTTTGTCTTTTTGCAGCCAAATATCAAAGAAGCCTCGGGCAGACGCAGGCAAATTGTTAAAACTTTCATTGGTAGAAATTTCTGAGAAGTTAAAAAATGCTAAGGTGTATAAATATTATATAGTGTACAGGATGTAGCAACTTATTAAAGTATGTAGCTGCTCACTGAGGCATATCTAAGCTTCTCTTCCTCTCAGCTCTACTGAACTTGTAAGAATCTACTATGGCTTTAAAGTACAAAAAACCCAGAGCAGATCCATCGTCTCCAGGGCTGTGAGTACGCGTTGAGTCCACACAGCAGTTTCAGTTGCTGCGTTTCCCTTCTCTAGGATAAGTGAAAGCATAAAATCTGTGCTTTCCTGCTTTGCTGGCTTGCTGTAAAAGGAATGTGGTCTGCCCACAGTTCCTGTCCCCTGCTCACTTCAGACACTCGGCTCTCCTGTTTTGTTACCCTGGATACTTAGCTGAACGTACCATGCCTTTGCTTTTAAATTAGGAAAGAGAAAAAGCAGCATGGAGCAGTATTCAGAGCTGCTCTGGATGGGCTACTTGTTCACTAAGCAGTTTTTCAAAGGGAAAGGATTCTTTCTATTTATGCTTTTAGCCAAAAATTTGTTGGTGTGCTTTTCAAGACATCTTGGAATGCTAGCATGATAAGCTGGCTGCACAAATCTAATTATCTCTGCTTTTCTTTTCTTTTTCTTTTTTTTTTTTTTTTTTTTTTTTGGCAAAGTTATTTTGATTTATTCTTGAAGCTCCTAATGAACTGCATTGGGAAAGAGATTACATGATTTATGTAACATTTATTTTCCTTTATTCTTTGTGATCTGCCTTGTTATAAACGATGAATTGTTTAAGTGCTTTTTTTTTTGCTTTGAACTAGCAAGAGAGTGGCAGCATCTCTTGTTGATTGTGTTCATTTTTCTAAATGAATCTACACAGTGACTCCTGCACCAGGCTGGTAACCCTGTGTTCTCACATGAAGGACACTCTGTGGTGATCCCTCTCTTTTTGAGAATGAAAGAGTAAGTCTGCTCCTCTTCCCACCTATGGCCTCACTAATGAGAGCTGCAGGAGGGAGTCAAAGATGGCATAATGACCGAGTTTCCTGGAGATTGAGCTATCAACACTGGTAGTATTTAACTGGGCAAAGAGTTCCACCAGACTGAAACAAAAGGTTCAGCCCAGCCACAGGCATGCACACTTAGCTTGAGGAATGCTTTTTTTCTAGACCCATGTAGTTTTGTAGTTTCTACCTCTGAGTAGAGGTTCAAGCTAATATTGATACTCAAATAATTTTTGTTCCTGAGGGGAAGAGTATTCATTTAGCTATTGAGGGCCAGCAGGCTGATGGACAGTTGCTAGAGATAACAAGAAGGTTTTGTGCAAGTTTTGAGAAATTTTGGAGAAATAAACCCACTGAACAATTAGGTAATTATTTTTAAAGCATCTCTAGGAGCTGCAGCTTACTTAAGGTAACTAAAAGTTGGATTGGACTGTGTTTCTGAAGGTTTAGTGATGGTCTGAAACTGAAAATTCTGGTGGTTTTGAGCCCTTTCTTGGAAGTGAATGTATCACTTGGTGTGCAAGATTACAAGGGTCTAGAGGAAAACTCCAAGGAAAACTAATATTGCGATCACTTTCTGTTCTTTCAAGTTGTTGACCTTAGTGTTTATAGTGGTTTCAGCAATTAAACAATGGCTATTTTTAATTTATTTTTTTTTAATTTCAAAAACACTATGCATTTTCTGGACCATAAACAGAGTTCAAATCACTGACTGCGCAGGTAGGCCTGTGGCTGGAATTATCACAGGAATACTTTCTAATATTTGTGACATTAACTTTTTCAAGGAAAAATAAAATCCTGATGTCAACCAGTTGACCACTTAGTGGAACATATATATGAAACATGTAAAGCTATACCCACTGTGTATATACATGTGTACAATAGTCATTTTTATATGTAGGAGTTAGTATTAAAAGTCAGACTTCTTTTCCTGGTTTTGAACTGCAATTAAATTTCCAGCCTAAGGGATGTTTTCTACTGCTGTTTTCACAAAACAGACATTCTGTCTTCTGCCTACAACTCCCGTTTGAGCAAATGCTGGTCATAATTATGAAGGAAAGAGGGATGGTGTTTGGATTTTCTTTTCCTCCATTGAAATCAAGGGAGAGAAAAAGTGATTCAAATGTTAATTGAGGACTTAGTTCATGTAAAGGGTCAGTAGCTTGGGTTAGTACTTAAAAGTATGCCTTCTCTTAATAAAAATAAATACAATATGCAGTTAGCATTAAGTAGTGCAATTTGGTGCCTCAAATGATTTAGAAAGTTAAGGCATTTTCCCTACGATTTTGTGACACTGTAATGTGATATCAGCAGTCTTATGCTATTCAACAGTTTGAAAAATGACATCGGAAACTCTTCTTATTGCATTTTTGAAGGCTGGATTCTACAAAGTGCCGAGCCCTTGTCTCCTACTGAGTCAGTATGAGTTGACAGTACCTCAAACGTACATTCAGTGTGTAGAAACAGGCCCTGAGTATCCTAAAATAAATAAATAGATAGATAGATAAATAAATAAATAAAATATATCTAAAAGACAGTAATACAAAGGGCTAAGGTGGGGTGCCAACTATCTATTAGATAGTTTATATAAATAAATGTTTTGCACTCTTGACAATGCCTGCCTGAACAGTGAAACTTCTTTGTATCTGGCTTTGCTGGAGTATGAATGCATTGCTACATTTACCTGTTTTCTGTAGGAATATAGTGTGTTCCTAATTGCTGGTACTTTCAGCTCAAGCCTATGTTAACAAAGTGTTGGGTAGCTGTTTCTGGAGACAGATGAAGGAATATTTTTAAGTGATGGAGGGTTCTTCACAGCAACCTTGCTGAGTGCGGCTGGGAAGCACTGAGCAGCACTGGGGCGACGTGGAGCCACAGATAGCTCAA
Source organism: Jacana jacana (assembly GCA_013400555.1). NCBI lineage: Eukaryota > Metazoa > Chordata > Aves > Charadriiformes > Jacanidae > Jacana > Jacana jacana. Next base: position 146,131 of record VZTM01007928.1, read on the forward strand.
GCAAACCCCTCGAGCTTTGGACCAGTTACTGCTGCTTGAGTAACAGAGCTCACAGTCCTCCATACTGTGTATGAGGTAACTCCCACGCACTGACCCTGATGCTGTAATCTGTAAAATGATGAAAAAAGCCTGTATTTTACCTATATATTGCAGTGGAGCTGCAAATAGAGACAAAGGCAAAAATCCCAAACAAAAAAACCCAACAGACATAGTAAAACTATTTCTCATCTGTGTATTATACTCTCTTGTACCTGTATTACAAGTCTGAATTTTGGTTCATAGGAGTGTGGTTTTGACTGAAAATCCTGCTGCCCATTGGGATGTATGAGAACACAAATTTGATCGAGAAACTCAACAATCTTCAATCCAAAATCCATTTTGAGTTGACCGAGATAATATATTTCTATATGTGTTCAGAATATTCTTCCTACTATTGGTTATTCCATATAGCATAGGCTGTCTTGGAATGAGTTCATAAAGAAACTCAATAAAGAATCTGACTCATGTAACATAACACACTGTGCTTTGCTGCAAATTTAGCATTATCCTGAATTTATTTCTTTTTTGTTTGTTTACAGAGAAACCTACTGCAGGTGCCAAAGCTCCCTGGTTTCTATCAAAAGGTAAGAGCTACTTTGTTCAAAGATACCAGAATGAGATTTGTCAGTTCAATATAAATATGGTTGTAAAAAAAGGATAACAATGATACATAAAAACAAAATTTAATGAAAAGAACTCACATTATGGGTGAATTTCATGAATCATGTAAAGGTGTGCATAAAAAATTGAATATGTACACTTTAGATCTCAGATCTGATAAATATTTCATTGGATTAAGAAATGCATTCTTGAAGCTTACCTGTATATAAAACATAAGAATGCATTATGGAGGTAAGTAAGGAACTCTGTCAATTAACACACTTGTGTATGTCTGTCTGCCACTAAAAAAAAATCTTTGAAATTATTAGACTTAAGATGGCTGTAGCTGTAAAATTGAAAAATGGAAGCCTTTGAGTAACTAGAACTAACTGCTGAGGTCACTATCTACTTGCATAAAATATATATTATTGAGGAGAAATATAATTATGGGAATCTACTGATACACGCTTAAAATACCACCTTAATGCTCCAGATTGTCATTATAAGTGTATGCTTTGGGGAGGAGTACTGCTTGATTCTGCCATCACTGAAATCAGAAATAGAGTTACAATTGACTTCAGTGAAAGCAGTTGGTCTGATGCATCATGCTTTTGGCAGGCTTGCCGTCAAACCACGAATAAGCCCATTGCTGCAAGTTTTAGAAAATCCTACTGCCATGAAAATGCCATACTCTTGGATGGGATGCTGAGACCTTTGAGAAGGGCCATGCTCTGGATTTGGTCCTCTTGAACTTCTGCAGGTCTGCATCATGTCAACTGTTCAGTCTTTGCTCAGTGTAGTGTTTCTGGATATGGTTCCCTTTGGTATTAGGTTGGTTTTGTTTGGGATTTCCTGTAAAGGTGCTCTTTTCTGGTAAAGTTTAAGACATCTATTTTTCTTCAGTCTCCCATTCATAGTGCACAGAGGAGTGTTTTGATGGGAAGTATCAATAACATAGTGAATGCTTCTATGGCCTGGATTTGAAAAGCCTAAGCACCAATAATCAGTTTTGTTTCTGCAGATTTTATTGATAGTGCATTAGCAGATGGATATTTCTTTTGTGATATCCAATATCCAAGTGTGTGAAAGTGCTAGCAATTCAATATGATAGCAGGGAAATGACTCTTCCAGAAAGCAAAAGAAAATTTCACAAACTGAATGATGAACTGACAGTGAGCTATCAGCAGGTGGGGTGAACTCCTGCAATAATTCTTTAGAAGTAATGAGAAATAGCAAAGAATGGAAATATGTTTCTGTCACTTCAGACAGAGAATGGTTTTGCTTGTTTTGAAACAGAAGTTTGTCATGGTTGTTCACGTTTCTTTCATCTACCTGCTTGTCCTTTTGTGTGGGTTGGTTGTTGTATTTGTTTTTTGGTTCAAGATGCCTTTAGGTGTTGAGGGGAGGAGGGACAAGCATTTTCAGTGGTGGAATCATCTTAACTAAATAATATGGGCAACATATGATGCTTTCTAAAGAATGGGTACCAGTTTCTAAGCTAATCTTGCTGCTGTAGGTAGAGGTTTAAGCAGTGGAGCTGCATATGCATATGATACTACTACAAAGTTCTCCAACTGTAATTAATATCAGAATTTGGCTCACAGGTTTTGTGAGGACTTTGTGGCCAAATTTTGCATGAAAAATGTGTATGTGGTCGTGGTTTTATACTGATGCGTCTGAGATCAGCACCTACTTAAAGAATCAAAAAGCTATAATTGCATTGTGAATATTAAGGTATAACGCATACAGCTTCTTACACATCCCTCATACCAGCACAAGCATATCTGTTACCAGTTCATAACGTAGCAGCTGTGTTGCATGTTTTCTGTGCTTTTCCTCGCTGCTGAACAAGGCGGTTTCCTCCCTTCAGTTCCCCAAAAAAATGCTTAAAAAACAACCAAAAAAAGTGAATCTAGTTTTCTTACCCGCACTGTTACATCCAATATTGTTGAGTGTTCTGAGGTTTGAAGATGAAAGAAACAGGCCATAAGTTATGGAGTTGGAGGACAATATAAACAAAATGACCTTTGGTATCACGCTTGCCATATTCTGATGAATAAATTGAGTTCATGTTTAACATTCAGATAATATTCCTGGCAGAGCAAAACATTGCCACATTAAATGTTCAGATCAGAAATGTTCAATGCAGACTAAATTAAGTTGGATCTTAGGACAGCAAACTAAAATGAGTAACATGTGGCAATATTTGATTTAACAAAGAAATGTTTCTTTTTCCTTTTATTTTACTGTAAGTTTAAAAGTATAAAGATACACATGCCACAGTGCAGTGCCAGGAACGTTAACTGCTTTTGATCTCTCTCCTCAGATATTAACATCTCCCCCCGAACACACCCCTTGTTTGGCGTCTTAAGAGTTTTCATACCAATAAAGACGCAGAGAACAGCAGTCTTTGCTTCTGTTTCTTCAGCTTGTTTTCTTAGTGTTGCATGATCTATGCCCCAGAGAGGTCAATTTTAATCAGCCCCCAGGCACTGCTTAAGGTTTAGGGCCAAATTTTCAAAGAAGGCCTCAGTTGGATTTTGATTAGTGAGCGTATGGTTGTTTCTTGCACTGTTGAGCCTCCCAAACACATGTATGTTTTTGCCTGCCAAAGTGCAGTACTAACCTCTTTGAAGTGAAGACATGGTCGTCCATGCTACTGACATGCGCGTCCTTTGTTTGCCAATGGGAGAGTTGCACATCTGCGTGTATCCACCATTGATTGCGGCCGTACAGCTGCACCTGTGTTTGATTGTGGGAATGAAAGGGTAGCTTTGGAACTGGAATTTATTTTTGGAAATGCAGTATGAGTTTTCTGTGAGATTAGTATGATTCTTAGTCATTCCTGGTTTGCCGTTTTTGCAATTTGATCTTCTGGGAAGTATTCTACTCTGTAGAAATCTTAGTTTTGCTGGTATTGGAAGTGAAATGTGGCTATGTTACTAGTATTTTAATAAAAGGTTTCTTGGCTTCATGGGAGCATTGAGTTCACAGGGAAGATGCAAAAAATCTAGTCATCCTTGAAAAAGACCATTAGTCATTCAGGCTTCAGTACAGTTTAAAGGGAGTGGGAACTTCATGCACAGCCCCCTGTAATTAGCTGTGAAGCTTTTTTGCTGTTGTATTTCCGGTAGGAATGCCAAGCCTAAACGTAGAAAACTATCTTTAGCAAGCCACAAATGTTGGTACTAACGTAAAGAACTGTGTCCAAAATAGCAATGATTTACATAAGTATTGCAGAAGGGCGATATCCAGTACTTTGATGCCACTTCTATATCCTTCAGTGAGGTGAGTGGAGTGCTAAAACATATCCCCAGCTGTGGATCTTATGGTTGTGGTTATATTCTGAAAGATTCAAAATGGTTCAGTTGATATCAGGACTCCATGTCCTCTTATGGAAGAGGAATTGGTGTCTGGCTGAAGGATGATTTCAGTCAGATATATAGGTGTTAGAGAAGCACAGTCAATGCTGTCCAAACATGCCTCTAAGTTGAGGCAGGGATTTTTCATGTTATCCTGACTCTGTCAAACTTGCACCGTTGCAATCAGCTCAGATGTAGGCTGATTTTATTTTGGTTTTTTGTGGTTTGGGAAATCCCTTTGTAGTTTTCTATGCACAATTTCCAGAAAACCCACTTAGGAAATACATTAGCATCCAAGGGCATCCTTGATGGAAACAATGAATGGTTTAGGTGTGGAATTTTCAGTGGGAGCAGCAGGACAACTTTCTTCACAGACCTTTCCTCTGCCTGCAGTGTGCACTGTGGGTTGCAGTTCTGCCCCACATGCCAGGAGCAGCAGCTGGAACGTAGCCTTTGGCTTTGGTGCGAGTGGAAACAGGCCTGTGATTATTTAAAAAATGGGCAGGTTGGAAAGGAGCAATCAACTAGTAAAAGTTCATAATGATGCAATTAGAGCGTAGTGAATGTGCAAGCTGAAAAACATTGGTCATTTGAGGCTCTCTGAGATGCATACCAGCCTCTGAGAATTTCTGTATATATTTTTAATTCATTTCAGTCTTACTGAAGGTTCGGCTTTTGGCATGTCTAACTCTGCAGCATAGAGCTTCAAAGAGGACACAACCACAAACTCTTGAATTGCCCAAGACTTCCTCTCTGTGTGTTCATGTATGTGTGTAGAAATTCACACACAGCCTGTTGGATATACACAGAAATTTCTAAACTCATTCATTTAAAAAATGGTGGGTATGCATGTTAAGAACCTGGAACATTACTCTTATGAGGCTAGGAAAAAAACAGTCAGAAACATCATGGCTGCAAACTGATCTCCCTGCTCCAGCATACTCTGCACACTTTCAGGAGCTGAAAATAACATGTAAAGAGTTGCTAGGTTTGGGAAAGGCAGAAGTAGCATTCCCAGTCCTTGCACAGACTAACACTATCTTTGTAAGGTGAAGTTAGCTTTGAAAATTGTGTTTACTGGTTGCTAACAGAAAAGAATTTAGGAACAGAGTGTCATGGTTTCAGCCAATATTACCAAAACCAGACNAGCCGTCGGCCATGGAAGGAAGAGAGTTGACCCTTTGATCCCTCAGCTTTTACACTGAGCAGGAGTCGATGGGATGGGATACCCCAGTTGGTCAGTTTGGGGTCCCCTGTCCTGTCCGCTCCTCCCCACAGGGGTGACCCCTGGAGGCTTTTCCACTTCCCACCCTCCAAGGGGGCAAATCTCGCCATTTTTATTCCATAGTTTCTCCAGCCATGAGTCTAAGCCAGGGCCTCTCTGCACCATCCCTTGGGGTGATCAGGGCTGAGCACCCTGAGAGGGAACAGTCTCTGACCAACCTGCTGTTCATTTCAGAGTTGAGTGAGGTAGAAGAGGCCCAGCTGAAAAAGTAAAACTGTAAAACAGAAAATTGGTTCTGTTTTACCTCAAACCAGAACACAGAGAGAAAATGAGTTAGAATGCTAATAAATAAGAGCAGGAAAAGGCATTCATCGTGATTATTTTGCTTCTTCCCCTCTCGGTCTTGTATGAGAGGCTCCAAGATGATACACTGCATGCTGTTTTTTTTAAACTTTCTCAAACTATACAGAGATCTTGAATTATCTTTCAGGCACAGGAAAACCATTGAGATCTTGACAGTTTGTATTAAAAGCCAGAAAGTGAAACAGCACAAGCCTTTGGAGTACCTCATTGACCCTTGTTTGGGATAATATTTGGTTTTGGTGTGTTTTTAATGCTGCTTTTAATGCCACATCCTGCACTGTGCCTGAGCAGTAGCAGGAGAAGCAAAGGAAGCAGGTAATAGGGGCTGGCTTAGGCGGCTTCAGCGGGGCAGCACGCTGTTCGCACTGCGCCTGACTGATGGCATACCAGTGAGGGGGGGAGGACCTGTCATTGGGGCTTACTGTTACGTTCCCATTTGTAGAGAGAGAACAGAAAGGCTGAAACATTTCTGTCATGTTGTTGATGTTCAGTACCAAAACACAGCTCAAGCCACAACAAAACCATACTGGTAATGAATAATGCCTACTGTACAACACAAGGAAACTGTGTTTATTTTATAGGCCTTAAAGTCACTGTCTACTTGGTTTGAGAAACCCCAAATTCTCAGTAATTTCTTTTTATTGTCATTTGTGCTGACTCTCAAGTTTTAGCTTTGGTACTAAAGGAAGCAAGGCAGCATTCTTTCACTTGTACATTTGGGATATGTACTATAGAAAACAGTTCTTCTGATACAGAAGGTAATGAAGAGTCTCCCAACACTGAACCATGTTACTAGAAACAATGACAGCTTGTCAGAGTGAAAAATAGGATAACTTTCAGAGATGTGAGAGAGCAAACGCCATGTGAATTGAAATATGTATGACTTGACTTAATGCTGGAAATATACTTGGTGACTTGTTTTTGTGGTTTGTTGCTTTGTTCAGTGTTGTGAGCTGCATTTGGATGGCTATGGGGAATTTATGGGAAGTTCAAGGAAATTATTGTATGGACTGAAAGATGACCATAGATTAGATTGTGTCCTAGAAAGCCCTTCCCAATGCTAGAAGCTGTGACTCTGCAGAACATTTGAAACTTGGATAGATCAGTGTGGATCCCATCAACTCTGCATCTTTAGCAGAGGAATCTCTTACAATGGTACTTTTAAAATCAGGACAAGGCAGCTTTAAAGCCATAGTTTGCTAATGCCTTGCAAGAATATGCCTCTGTCCAGTGATGTTGCTGGCTGGGAGCAAGGCATGAAGTTCACAAGCTTTTCCAAATCTCCTTCCAGAAGTCCTGCTGATAAGAGGAAAAGGTAACTCCTCATCAGATATTCTCCTCAAACATCTCAGTTGCCCTCTGGCAGGTTTTCTGATGTGAAAACTCTTACATTTGGTCATTGTAGGAATTAAGGATTAATTTATAGCATATACTTGCCTGGCTCAGTGCCTTGCAAGCTCAGGGTAGTCTAAGGAAAGAAAGACGTTCCCAGGTATATTTTCAAAACCACGACAGATCATGAACCTCATCTTCCCCATCCTTGCTCTGTTCCTCTCCAAGAGGGCTCATAGTGGCTCCCAAGGCCAAATCCCCATTTATTCTTAATAAGCAACGTAACATCAGTGCCTGGTGTCCTTCTTGGCTGACTGGGCTGGCACCTTCACTCCTTCTTCCACGATAAAGTTGTAAACCCTTGAGGTGTGAGACTGAGGCTACTGCCAGGAACAGAAAACTGCACGAATATGTTCATTACTGCTAAGTTTTGTAAGATTGTATTATGATTTCACACGTCAATAGGAAACCCTATTGTTAAGATGGTCAGGTAGGTTGCTAATGATTGTTTTGGAAAAGTATGTTGAAACAGAACAATGAACCTCATTGTAAATATCAAGCAGATTCAGCTGCTACAGTAATAACATTCTCAGTGTCCTTGTATTTTGAGAAAATGTGATCATTAATCTATTGAAAAAAACCCGTAAGTTATTGTGACCTAAAATATTTCTTGTAATACTGCTTTGGCTACTTCTCTGTTCTTGAAATGCAGATCAGCTATAATACAAAACGTTGTTTTTTAGTGTTTGGCACTACTGAAACAAGCTGATTTCTGTCTCTCTATTGGCTTAAATAGTGTCAGAACACCGTCACAGTGCTTTACCTAGCAAATTTAATCTGGAAGAGATGTGTAGTTTCTCTATTATAATTATACCATGCTGCTATCTCTTGTTTTCACCGTTATATCAACCCAGCCTTCGTGTCTCTTCATGTAACAGACCTACAATGCTTTAAGATAATTTCCAAAAATGCTGCTGCTGACAACTTTTTCCTGTGGGCCAAATGAACAGTTTGTCAGGCTCTCAAGGGTGCGTTTTCAGCAATAGTAAAGTTAACACCAAACTAAGGGTGGGGCAGATTCTTTCTCTGAAACTTCCCATGAACCTTCTCCTGCCTAGCTTTGACCATCCTCTTGCAGAACTGGGTAAAAGCAGACAGAAATGGATGCATCTATTGCCTCTTGTCATGTAGTCCAGAATAGACAGGACTCTGCAGGCCTTGCCATCTGAAACCTTCCTCTGTCTAGAGTGCTTCTTCAATTCATGATGGTTTTGATTCTGTCATTCTTTTCCATTTTCTGTTGAGAGGAATCAGGAACTATACTCGTACTGAACCTGTTAAAAATGGGTTTAAGATTGAGGTTGGAGAAGTTTTCCTAGATGCTTTTTTTGGTAAAGGTCTTTATTCATCAAGCCCTGCAGTAGCTCATGTTCTCAGATCAGCCCTGAAGCTTTGTAACAGGTGACCTGCTAAGCCCGAAGCCATTGTAGTAAAGCTGTCAAAATGTACAGCAAATTTGGACTCTCTACAAGCAGAATTTGAGAGCTGTCATCACACTGAAACCTTTGGTTCTTTAAGTCACATTCTATAATGTACAGTTCAATGAACAACGTGTTAATGTTCTGTTTTCTAAATGTTGTTTTGACATTTAAATGTTCAAAACCATCTTGAGTTAATTAAATGTAGAAGCTTCTAAGTGAATGGATTGTGCTGACAACTCATCAACTAATTACCCATAATTAGGAGTAAAACAACATTAGCTAATAGAAATAATAAATAATTGTGATAGGGAAGAAAATTCAAATGTGCTGTCTGGCACCATGGCAGTTTTTCTCCTGAGCAGAATTCATACATGAAAGCTCTGAATACAGTTCTATTTAATGGCAGGCTGTAGATGCATAGGCATTATTCACTGCATGGTTTAAGAGCTGGTCTGAGAACAGAAAATACAAAATGATGCTTTAGGCTGATGAATTCCAGAAGCTGGGGCATGCTTCTTGGAACAAAATAATAAAGACAACATAGATCAACAAGGGGTTTGATGAGACAGAAAGATACTTTTGCATCATCTATTAATCCTGTCAACACCATTAGAAGAGGAGAGAAAGAAAAAATCAAAGGAACTAAGAAGTCAATTTGGTTTGAATTTATCAGTGTTCTCTGCCAGTTGCTAGCTGGCAGATTTTAAACTCGGAGAAATCAAGCGAGGGCAAGTTCACGTTGTTCACTTACCTTCAGGACAGTTGTGGAGACAATGTTTTCAGTCCTTTTGCCTGAATGTTTGTCACCAGGAACAGTTTGGTTTATTCACAGAAATGTTACATGAAAAGCAATGAGAGTTTCTTGATGACCCAGAAAAAAACGCAGCTGAAACATACTTCTTGTGTATAAAGCTAAGAAAAACTTTGAATTTCTATGCTTTCTTTAGATGTCTAGTTAGTTCCTTTTAATGTGTGTCTAATGTGCCTTTACTATGGATACTTACACAAAGAGAATTAGGAAAATAAATACAAATGGAAAGTGGCCACTACTGGCCAATGCCCAGCTTGGGACTACACCTAGAGAAACTTGTGAGGTTTATTCAGGAAGGTATACATAGAGAAGTGACTGTAATGCTGATATGAACAGAAGGTAATGGAGATGTAAAAGGCCTTACGATAGGTGCAGATCTAACAGGCTTACTGGACTGAGGAAAAGAAGAAAGTGAATAGAATTCTCAGCTTTTTAATTTTTAAAACGGATTTCAATAAGGAATCAAATTTGTGGTCACCTTTATTATGTTTCCATTATTATTCCAATGTTTTTGTTTTTACCAAAAAAAAAAAAGGAAATTATTATTAGAAAGTATTCCAGTTGTAAGGCTTGCAGACAGCCTTTCATAATTATGTTTCTATTTTCTTTACAAGTTCTCATTTTCCAAGATCAATTTTTACTTCAAGACACGATCCATAGATGCTACCATGAATATTTATATTTAGAGAATGAAGCAGAAGCATTTGTAAATCCTACCCTCTTAATTAATGCCAGTCTTCAAGGCTGTGTTTCCCAGTGATTGATAATAAAAAGGTTTCAGTGTGGCATGGTATCCTTTGCAGCATGAATCATACACGACCGTAAAATAGTTAGCTACATCATTATGGCTGAGTGTATTGTACTAAACGAGCACAATGTTCATTCAAAAATGAATGTTTTATGTGTTCTCTCAGCTAGATTCAGGTAGTGTGCAAAACGCACTTCTGAACAAATCATATCCCTAAATGTGGCTTTTTTTTTTTTAAGTTTGCATAATTAATCTGAGTTCACTTTTTAGTGATGGAACACAATGAATTTTATTCCATATGTCTTTCTGGTTTGTGTTGACTCCTTGAGAGCTTCATTTGGCAGTCACTTTAATAGAGGCAGTACCGTGCATGTTTTGCTGAATTCAATAGCGTTATTTACACATATGAGGATCAATGTAAGCACTGAGTAGGCAAGAAATATTCCAGACTGGCTAAAATTGGATGAAAGAAAGTAGACTTTCAACTATATTGATTTTGTTTTTAATGCAAAACAGCTTTCAGGAGGGGTGGGACCCAGAAACCTTTGGTCAGAAAAGCTGCATTAATATCTCCCAGGAATTGTTATTTCATGATCACATACTCCTTTAATCAGATGTCTTACATGATGCTTTATTGTTTTTCTCTGAATAATGGAACCCTATTGCAACATGGGAGATGTAGTCCAAGTAGACATTTCTTTTTACAACAGCAGAGCATACAGAGTACAGATAATCCAACACAACATGGAAACTATCAAAGCAATGAGGAGAGTCTTAATACCTTCTGGAGCACTTTCTTTGGAGTCTGACCTTGCCTTTGGGATTTGTACAATACAAGCAGGAATAATCTTGCTTAGATGATTGAACAAATCATCAGACAACCATCAAGAATCCTTTTGTCTAGTATTAGTGGCAGATCAGGTAAAAACCACAGTCTACACACTTTTTACAAATATATCCTTATAAAAGGTGTCATTTTGCTGGTGTCACGTGGCTCTTGTGTTATGTGCATGTTTTTCCTGCTGTGTTTTTTCTTGACCTCAGTGTTTATGTGAGATCCTTGACCATAAGATGCTGGGAATTGGACTCATCACCATTTTTGATGCTTAGAGGAAATTTTTTCTCTGTATGCTGGAATTGATGAAGGCTTGTGTAAAGGTTTTTCTAGCCTTTACAGCATCATGGAGGTAGATCTGATCTAGATCAGCTGGTCTGAGACTTCTCGGCTTAGTCTGCTGTGCTCTCAGTTCTGTAGAACCAGTCCCTCAAAACTTCCTGCACAAGGAGTTCAAAATCTTTGCAGCCTTGAGAGATTTGCACTTGTCATACTTTCAGCTGGGACTTTCTTACTAGCAGCTGGTATAGTGCTATGGTTTGGGTTTGGGATGAGAATGGTGTTGATAAGCAAACTGGTGGGTTTGGTTGCTGCTAAGCAGTCAAGGCCTTTTCTGCCCTTCCCCACTGCTCCAGCAGTGAGTAGGCTGGGGGGAACACAAGAAGCTGCAGGAGACACAGCTGGGAAAGCTGACCCCAACTGACCAAAGGGATATTCTGTACCATAGGACATCATGCTCAGAATAGAAACCTGGAGAAAGAGGAGTAAGGGGTAGACATGCAGGGTTTGTGTGTTTTGTCTTCCCAAGTAACCGTTTTGCGTGATGGAGCCCTGCATTCCTGTAGAAGGCTGAACAACTGCCTGCCTATGGGAAGCTGTGAATGGATTCCTGGTTTTGTTTTGCTTAGTACATGGCTTTTGCTTTACTTATTGAACTGTCTTTATCTCAACCCACCAGTTTTCTCACTTTTACTCTTCTGATTCTCTCTCTCATCCCAGCTGGGGGGAAGCGAGCAAGCGGTTGCATGGTTCTAGTTGCTGGCTGGGGTTAAACCACAGCAGCACTTCTTCTTCTAAGCAGATGGAGGGTATAAAGGTGGTAGGGATGAATCCTAGAAACAGGATGAGATCATGAGTTATACATTGCAAAACCAATAATTTTTCTGTGGAATTAATTCTATGTTACATATGCTAAGTTAAAAATATTCCTGGTGTGACACTTTAATATCATCCTCTATGAGCCATCAGTCCCCTTTGTATTTTGAGCAATAACACAACCTAGTGGGCAATATTCCATTATCAAAGTTGAAAAAGTAGAAATCCTTCATCATTTCTGCATAGTTATGATGCATTTTGCAGGGGAACAAAAACAAAAATTGACAGAAATCTGAACATATGGAGAAGGGGTAACTGTGTTTAGAGTAAAATCAGGAAATTGGTTTATCTAATCTACTGCATTTGGCCCACAGTCAATATGGGTGCTGTGTCAAATATTCCTAGAAATATTCCCTCTGAGCATATGGAAACAGGTGTTGCAAAAATCCCTCAGATCACTTGCTTGACCTGTTAATTAAGTTTCACTGTTTACCTAGTTGGTACTGAGAGTACCCACAGGTTTGGATCCTTCCCCTTCCAAATTACCATGACTTAAAACCTCCTTAATCTTGAAAGGATTGATGAAGAAAGAATTGAGGAATTATATTGGAGATTTCAGTTTTGTAGTGTAATCCCATCTGCTATAGCAGAATCCTCTGGATAGAAATCGTTAACTTCCTGTTACTGTAACTGTTTTTTAATAACATCTTGTGTATCATTGTTCCTACTTTTCATTTGGTAGCCAGCAATTTATAATTAGTACATTAGCAAGAACTGTACGATATTAATTCCCTTGTATTTGTCTTGAATTTGAAAGGAGCAGATTAGTACAGAAAGACTGCTTGTCCCTGTAAAACAGAGAGGGAATTTAATTACCATATCATTTGCTTTCTTCCCTGAGTTTTGTTTTGCCAAACAGCGAATCAGAGGAGACGGAGCTGTTGGGGTTCTGTGAGGAAAGGCAATCTGCAGCTTAATACAGGTTTTATGAGTTGCAGCAGAATGTAGGTACAGCTAGACTGGTACAGGCCTGCTGTAAACAGCGGGAGGAGATTGTTGGGGCTTTCTTTTTTTTGCCTGAGCCACCTAATTAATTCTTGACTAGCTTGCTGAATTGTTTGTCAAATTAAAACAAAGAAGTTCCCAAAGGCAAAGTCTATTAAAACAACTGTCAGGATGAAGCACAGACTTTGGATGTACAAGGTTGCCCAAAGAGAGATTTAAGAAGAGATTAAGATTAAGAACTTGTCTGTTTTTCCAACTTTTTAGTCCTATATAGTATTTCCCATTTGTCCTCGAGCTTTGCTTTGTTTGGCCCCAGACTGCTGCAGACAAGGTAGCAGTAGTGCTGAAAAAGTCCTAGTATTCGTTACTCATAATTTCAGGAAAGTGTTTCAGAGTGGAGGAATTCCCCCGGGAGGATCCTGGGAGCAGGGAGTGCCGCAGCCATCATGGGTGCCATGATAGCAGAACATCTCAAGGGACTGGGGAAGAACTGCAGGATGTCGGACCACTTCTGGATCTCCTTGGCAGGGAAAGGGAAAGCTCCTCTCTTTATGAGGAGAAAAGGGCATAAAAAGGGCATTAAAAAAGGGACATTAAAACAGGCTTTAAGAAACCAAAACCAAACACCTGCTCCCCCCCCCAAAACCCCAACTAACCAAAAAAAAAAACAACAAAAGAGACCAATTATAAATTTGAAGAGGGAATAGGGGAGGAAAATGAGTAGACTTTTTGAGGACATTTGGCAGAGAGAGGTGGGGCTTGTTCCCCTGCTCCTGGCTCTGGCAGTGGCAGAGCTCTTCAGTGTCTCCCAGTTTTACACCTAGGACAGAGAGTGGATTTTCACCTTCACCAGGCTGGAAGTAAGAACAGGAGAAACAGATGAAGTTAGTATCCCAGGCGCTCATGTGTCTAGCGTCCCAGCTAAGCAATCAGGTTGTGCAGCCCTGTGTAAGAATTGCCATACCTGGTCAGACAAGAGATTTGTCTCCCCAGTGTCTGTCTCTGAGAGTGGTCTGTCATCAATGTCATGGGGAGGGGATGAGAACAGAGCCTACGGTAATGCTTCCTCAGGACGCTCACCCCCATACGTGAGCTCGTTTCATGAGTTTCCCAAGAAATTCTCAATTCAATAGCCCCAAATGCACTGTTTTTCTTCCAGGAATTCATCTTTTTCTTTTTGAAGCTGTGGAAAACATTAGCATTCATACTGTTCTGTCACAGGCAGTTTTCTGACTTAACCAGGTGTGGCATGAAGGGTGTCTCCATCAGTCACTGCGAGAGTGCTGCACTCCTGCTAATTGCATCTGGTGACTCTGGCTCAGAGACTGGAAGGGGCCACCGATGCTCACTCCCTGCTCAGTCTGGCCACTGCCTCTTCATTTTATCACACTGGCAAGCACCCTTTCCAGAAGAAAGGTGCTTATTTGCCTTTTACAGAAGTAAAACTAAAACCTCAGTGGGGAGAAAGTAGATGATTTCCATAAAAAAGGTAGAGCTCTGGGAACAGGGGGATTTTCCTTGGAAAAGACGCTCCTGTTTCAGGTTGACTCTTTTCCAGGTATGTATGAGCTCATTTTTCCTAAGTCTTTTTGAAATTGGAGGGGAAAAACCAGGTCCCTCAAAAGGACTGTACAGGTTCTTCTCAAGAGTGTGTAAAGTTCAACTTAGTACCCACTGCAGCTTCATCTTTACACCCTTGCATGAGACAGGAGTTCAGTGGAAATGTGAGCAGTTTGCTATTTATGTTGAAATGAAATATGCACACTTCTAATCTTGGCCTTTGGATAGTAACAGCCAAATGAAACTAACTTAGAATTTGGCAAATTTCCAGGCACTTCCTTTTTCCTTATTACATTTCTTGAATATATTTTCTTTTTACCTTGCACATGTTTAATGCTTAAAGAGAAGGGAGACTTTCCTGTAACAGCCATGCAGAGGTGCCTTTCAGGAAGTGACTCACCTTCTATTGGGGACAGTCTCAGAGGCAAATTGAATTAGGAGGAGGAGAGGTTACAGGAGATAGGTCTCTAATTTGAAAATTAAGGAATTTATTTGCTTGCTAATACATGAACAGAATTCCCATCAACAGCAATGGAAGCTGTGCACATAAGAAAAAATATTAGGGGGGTAAACTTGGCTACAGCAATATTATCTTCAATGTATTTACATAGGATTCGTGATATTCCATAGGCACCTGTGCAAACCTTGAAGTGTCTTCAGTAGGGTACATTTTTATGTATATGAAATTACAGCAATTTACTTCTATTTAACTTACACTTTTTTTTTTATTATTTTAAAGAAGATGTGCCACACTACTGTC
This sequence comes from Jacana jacana, assembly GCA_013400555.1. Taxonomy (NCBI): domain Eukaryota; kingdom Metazoa; phylum Chordata; class Aves; order Charadriiformes; family Jacanidae; genus Jacana; species Jacana jacana. Next base: position 161,347 of record VZTM01007928.1, read on the forward strand.
AATCCTGTAATCCAGGGCATGATGTCACTGAACGGAGGTGTTACTTTTGCAGGGAGCCCCAAGACTGATGCACTGGGATCAGCTTGTCACCCTGCTGGATCTGTGGTTGTGCAGGGGCTCTCCCTTCTGCTATAGGTTGGGGCCTAAGAGAGCTGTCTGTTTGCTGCTCCCGAGTGAGAAGCTGGTTTGCTGCACCCCTAGTCCTAAATAACACAATGTAAGGCTCAGCTTTGCTAATTCTTATTTAATTTGGAGTTTCATTATATTTGGTGATGTTCCTTGAGACTGGATCTTGGATAGAAGTGAAGGTGTGACAATTCCAATTTACTTTTCTTTTTTTAAAGGGAACACAGGAGGAGAGGAGTGAAACTAAATGACAGTCTCTAACTATCCTGACTCCAGTGAAGATTCAACATCACAGGGCAAAAAGATATTCCCCTTAAGATAACTCCTCTAATTTAAGTTTTCAGTTTTTTTCTCAGTAGTAATATAAAGGCAGAGAGAAAGTTTCCTACTTTTCTTTTCTTTTTTTTTTCTTTCCCTCTGGGCAGTGAGGGGTTCTAATTACACTAAAACCCCCTAGTATTGACTTTATAATAGCTTCCCCCTGCCTATACGGCTGCTGTATATAGAAGGCTGAAACATCTCAGATCATTACAACGGGAATAAGCTGTTCTTTGAAGGAACAACCAGCAGCTTGGACCGGTGTGGAAGTTTTATAAGAATGACTGTATTTTGTGCAAGTTAATTTCTCTGCTGCTCTTTTCTGTGTTGCCAGCAGAGTGAATACTATTACAGTACTTTCTCAACAGGAACACTCTGTGCCAAAGGTTTTAAAGTGTTTTATTTTAATGTCACAGATGATTAAATGCTTTAGTGTGACTGACAAGCTTTAGTAAATTTGTACAAATTAGATATACTGGCTCTTAGTAAAATAGATTTTCTAAACCTGTTTTGTGTGAGAGGAGAAGTAGCAGCTAATGATAGTAAAATACATTAAGATGCTGGCAAATTAAAAAAGCCACTTGCAGCTTAGCAGTAGCTCCTCCATGAGGGTGAGGTTGGAGCCTACCAACACAACAGAAACACCCATAGGGTTTGCTGCAATAGCATTTTTATTGTTGAGCGAGCTGAGCTGATGCTTCTTCGGGATCAGAATATCCTCCAGCTTGCTAGAAGGAGCAATGCCATGGCTCTACTCTCCTCTTTTCACATTTGAGGATGCTGGTACCACTGGAGACACCAGCTGTCAGCAATCTTAGTGTCCAGACTGGACAAAACTGTAAGTAGGCCACCGTACAACATCTCTGTTAACGCTGTATCAGCTCAGGCGAATGGCTAGGGACCAACTGAAGATCCAAGAAGGTCTGTTAGGCACAAATCAAGTTTTTCTTGTATGATTCTCAGGAGGGAGGAGAATGGGAAAAAACACCCCAAAGAATCCCTCACTAGTGACAGAAGCCATGCACACATTCAGATACTTTGGTAGTAGGTGTTACACAGCTAACAGAACTGAATGTGTGTGTTCTGCCTGGTAACGTAAGTATGGATGGCTCCAGGTTTTCCAAGCTCTTCACAGAGCTTTTTTAGAAGGAATCCCAGAAATTTCAAGCTAACTATTGAGAGAACTGAAGCCAACTTCTGAACTATGCACCCAACTACTCAACCTGATTTTCTACAGGAAAAGAGATGATGCAGGGGACTTGCTGCTGTGATCCTGAGCTGGTTCCATATGGTTATAGGTGCAGGTGTGTGTTTGAAGAAACATTTAGGATGCTTTTGGTGCAGAGGATTATAGAGCCACAGCTTGAATCCTTCTGAGCTGCAAAAGCAGCCGTACCTGGTGTATTGTTCTGGCGGTGGATCATGCTGTTCAAACGGAGGAAAGGGGATGTTCATCTCAACAGCCTCCAAGTTTTTAACACAACGCTGTGGCTGCTGTATTTTCAGTGAGGTGAATCTTGCAGTTGGGTATCAAGTAATATTAGACTGAAGAGACACCCCAGTTAAAAAGATTAGTGGGGTTTATTTGCAAGAAAGGTGTCAAATTAATCATGTCTGGTTTGTACCTCTGTTTCCCATCCTTTGTGTGTGAAAGGTGAAAGAGAGTTCCTCGCAGAGGTTTGTGCCTCATCTAGTATTAACAGTTTTCCCATCTGCAGCCATGGTTGCTAAACTAATAAAACATATGGTAGATATGTTTCAGGATTGAGCATTAATAACAGCAATATTACCATTTTATGTTTATATATCATTACAGCATCAGTCATTTATATTTGCTTTTAAAGACAAATGTCTTTAAAAATAACATGTTTTAAAGAAGCACTTTAAAGTTAATAGTCTCTTAGTCTCCCATTTAGGTTGAAAGATAAGGGAGTGCATTTTATCATTAAATTCTGATCTATATAGAATAAAGGTTTCTTAAGAAAAAAAAGTGTTATTAACAACATTGTCATTTTGATCTATGGAATGATAAGTATCCTCTAGTGGAGGTAGTACCCTCCTCTTCTTCTTTTATAAACCTTTGTTCTCTTCTGATGCATATTAAGCACCAGATGAAAAATTCTGTTTGTCTGTGGTCTAACAATGAAATACCTTGTAGGAAATGAAAAGGTCAAGCTTTCCCTGTCAGTGATTTATTATAAACAGTGCCTCCTTCTTTTATTTCCTGATACTTTGCATTTGGATTAGTGATGATACATCACCAGCTGCTAGATAAAATATGAAGTTGGGAAACTATGGTCAAACATTTCTGCTGAGGAATGACCCTGTAATCAGCTCCCAGCACACACAGGTCTCACTTGATTTATCAACCCAAACCTGGGATTCTGGAGAGGGATGAATTAGTTTAAAGATATCTAAGGGATAATAGCTAAAGCCAAAAGCGCTGTAGAAAAACCGTTCGTCACTGGCCTGACCTGCCCTCCTTAATTGCAGAAAAATTGAGAGTGGATAAATTAGGCACCTGATATAAATCATTGGTCAAGTAACCAGTGATGTATCAAGTGGGGGAGTTGCAGGCCTTTTTCTTTTGCTCTTTGCAGGCAGGACTCTTGCAATTTTGACACCAAGAGGCTGTTGGGCGAATGTGGTTTAATGCACATCTGTCTCCATGCTGACTTCGCCTTGCACTGACTTCATGCATTTTGCTGTTCATTCCAGCTTCCAATGTGCTATTTCAAACGTCGCTTTCTGGAGTTTTGCATTTGGGGACCGTTTGTCCTAGTTCTGTTAGCTGAGGGTGTAGCAAAAAAGGAATGTACAATTGCCCAACACATGTTGTAAATAATCCCTTATTGCAGAACAGATTTGAAAGTTCAGTGCCTGTGGAAGCTGTATTACCAAATTAATTAAATAGCTGCACCCCACATTCCTATTCTGCTCATTCTTAACTCCTTTTACCTCCCCAATAAGCGCACGTGCTTAACTTCAGCAACTTTGTGCATAGTTTAGGTAGAGCTTAATGATATTTCTAACATCATACCCGTGGTCTATGAAATCAAGCACATGGATGTACACAAATTCACATGCCTGTGGAACCTTCTGCGATGAGCATCTTGCCTTCCAGTGCACATCAGAGAACAATTAGAAATCAATTCAGTCCATGTAATCTGTACATTTGAAAAAGCCACAAGAGAATAATAACACATTTTTCTCTCCCTCAATCGAGACTTCTCAGAGTTCTGATCCAAAGCATGCATAGTGGTACCTCCCCTGTGCCAACACTTATTTTTATTCCACGTGGCTGTGCTTGTGCCTCTTCTTTCCTTTATAATGGAACTTTGCTAAAAATTAATCTTGCAGCCCAAGTAAAAGTCCAGTTGATTACTTCTCTGTTGTCTTATTTGTTGCTTGGATAACGTTCTAGTGAGCATGGTGCAGGAATCCATTGTAATCCTGTAGATTAATTAATGTACTGCAAATTCTCCCTCAAATGAGCAGGTAGGAGACCACACAGAATCATGGAAGAGCATAGGATGGAGGGGACCTCTGGAGATCACAGCCCCTTCTTCTGGACCTGGTTAACACGTAGCATATATTTTATATGCCCTTGGCTAGAAACTGTAAAAATATTATGGGAGCCAGGCACTTGATTTCAGCTCGATTCTAGATTTAGACACACAATTTCCTTATGTTGGCATTGTTTTTTCTGGTTTTAAATTTCATTATTGAACTGAAAAATTGGATGTGCTTAGGGACATTGCTGATTATGGATCAAAATGTCTTTAGAATTGGGATTTGGTGAATAAAACATTACAAATATTACTCGCTCAGCGTAAGTGTGATTTTTCAAGGCTAAGTTATGTTAACAGAATTTATTATTAAATTGTGTTGTAATTCTTTTAAGCTAATGCATGAGAATGACCTCAAAATCAGATTAAATCTAGTTAAAAAGGTGATTATCTAAGTCCCTAAATGTCTCTTGTCCAGAAGCTCTAAAAGAAAAAGACTTCATCCAACCTAGAGAACATGAGCATTATAATTTTAACCACAAAGAAAATTATTGTAAGAAAAAAGAGAGGAAAAATCAACAGCAAACATTTGTCCATGGTAAATGACTTTCCCCCACCACTATTAGCATGTGGTTTATGATGTTCTGAGCCCTTACTTCCCTGCCTGAAGGTGATGCACAACTGCAAATTGCTACACCAGGAGGAGACTCTCTTCAGATTGAATCGCAGGGGCACTGTGAAATTTTTGGTTGAAAATGCTTGTTGGTGTGCTGTAAAGGATAATGGAATTTGATTTCACAAAGCATATTTCATACTCAAGGTGTCCCAAACCACTCTACAGATGAATGAGTTAAATGCCGGAGAAGCGGTGACTGTGTAGGTAAATGTGGCACCTATTATGTACTTGGCGGTAGCTTACACACAGCTGTGGACAATGGAAACAGGTTTTTTCTTTTATTATTGAGGGTCACCCAGGTTAGCCCCTGTTCTTTTTGAAAAGCACTCTGGGATTTCTAATTTCCACCTGGATGATCACCAGAGACAGACAGAAAGGGCCACAGTTTAATGCGTCACCGAAAGGATGGATGAATGATTGTTGGATGATTAATGGCTGGTCTGTGCTGAAAGATGACAGCCTGTTATAATGGAGATAGCTACCATGTAATTTTCTGCGTACGGCCGTTTCACAGCCTCAGCATTCCCACATAGCGGGCATTTCATCTGGGGAAAAGACAGAACAATGAAGACACAGTTTTGGGTTAAAATTTGTCCCCTTCTCACCAGAGTGGTAAAACACCCTTGGCTCTGCTGGTGCTGGCTTTGTGCTGCAGAGGGCTGCTGGGGAGGGGCTGTGCAGCGCCTGGCAAATGCACTGCCTTAGAAGTTATCACACCACTCGTGAGAAGTATTTCAGAGGGGACAGAGGTACCTGTTATCACATTTTTTGCTCATTGGTAGTGTTGCACTTAGAGCATTATTTATCAAAACCAGGCCTGAGGTTTGCTGACAGACTGACACACGGCTCCAGCTCTGCTGCAGTGAGTGGAGCTGCACAAGGAGCACAGTCACTTCCCTTGGTGGAGGACTGCTGCTCTGTCACCCTACTGCATCCTTCAACAAGGCCCTGAGCAATTATTACTATTACTGGTCATGGAATAGTTGTTATGGAAAAGCAACCAACAACCAAACTTCACAAATGTGTTTTGTTTTTTTTTAATTTAAATATATATATTTCCAATTGCAAAAGTTCTTTCCATTTTGTTGATCCAGAGTTTATTCATAGTCAAGTTCTACTATGCTTTTGTTTATAGGAGGGCAATCTCTGTTGTACCCAAGACTCTTTTAGAATGATGGTCAGAATTTCATGTAAGTGCACAGTACTTCAAGAAGTGTTTTGTGAGTAAGGGCAGAGAAATAATTTCCAGTTGTTTGTGACTGGTCACCGTGCAATTTTCATAATCATTAATACCAGACCTGTGTGGTGGTATCACCTGGCAGGTCTCATTTGAATTGGGTTTGGCATGATCATTGATCTTTATCAACAATTTGGACAAGGGGATTGAGTGCATCCTCAGTAAGTTCACAGATGACACCAAGTTGGTGGGAGTATTGATCTGCCTGAGGGTAGAAAGGCTTTGCAGAGGGATCTGCACAGGCTGAATTGATGGGCCAAGGCCAATGGGATGAGGTTCAATGTGGCCAAGTGCTGAGTCACTGAGTGCACTTGGGGTCACGCCAACCCCATGCAGTGTTACAGGCTTGGGGCAGAGTAGCTGGAGCTGCCTTGCAGAAAAAGACACTGAGGTGCTGGAATAGGTCCAGAGAAGGGCAACAAAGCCAGTGTGGGGTCTGAAGAACAAGGCTGGTGAGGAGAGGCTGTGGGAGCTGGGGGTGTTCGACCTGGAGAAAAGGAGGCTGAGGGGAGACCTTGCTCTCTACAACTCCCAGAAAGGAGGGTGTAGCTGGGGGGGGTTGGTCTCTTCTCCCAAGGAACAGGCGATGGGACAGGAGGACAGAGCTTCAAGTTGCACCAGGGGAGGTTCAGACTGGATATCAGGAACAGTTTTGACACTGAATGGATTATTAAGCCTCGGAATGGGCTGCCTGGGGAAGTGGTTGAGGCACCATCCCTGGAGGGTTTCAAAAGACAGGTTGACATAGTGCTCAGTGACATGGGTTAGTGATGGCTTTTATCAGAGCTAGGTTGATGGTTGGACTAGATGATATTAAAGGTCCCTTCCAACCCAGACAGTTCTGTGATTCTGTGTTTCTGTTGAATTAGTAAAAGCATATTACCTGGGCTTTGTCGTGCCTTTATGCTTTTAAGATGAGTATAGAAGGGCACACTATACTTTGTCTGGCATCAACTCTGAGTGGTACAGACAGATGATACCTGCTCCAGTATGTGCTTCACTAGTATAAAATTATCCCATCAAAAATTTTTGCCCAGATGCAAAGTGGCAGAGTGAGGTTATACCAGACCAGCACTTTATATCACGTGGGGGCAGCAAGTCTGCTTAACTGTATTGATTAATCATAGCTTTAGAAACCATTTCTCAATTTTGGAATGTTCTGATTAGAAATCCTTATCGGGAACCAAAGTTGTATTAGAGAACGGAGTTGCTTTTATCTGTATTATTTCTTTTCCGGAAACCGTATTTCCATTAAATTACCTTCTATTTTTCATACAAAGTTGCTGAAAAATACAGGGGTGTGTGTGCTTGTTTCTCCATAAGAAGCCAAGATGTTTAAAACAATAAATACATTAATATCATTTTGGTCAATATTGCCAGGGAGATCAGCTGCATGGCAGGGCAGGGCCAGGGCAGGGCAGGGCAGGGCAGACCGCACTGGGGAGGGGATCCGGAGCAGGAAAAGCCCTTTGGGAGCCCTTTTGAAGGCGGGAAAAGCCCCGTGGTTGCGCGGGGTCTGGCGGGCAGCTGCTGAGAGAGCTTGGGCAGAGCCAGTGCCTCCCGCGGGAAAGCAGCAGCCTCCGGGAGACAGGGATTAGTGCTGCCCACAGGGTCATGAGCGAGGAACCAGTGTGTGTGTGTGTGCCAGTGGGTAAGGTAAGTTCAACCTCTCTAAGCAGACTGGGGACTAGGTTGTCCATCCCAGCTGACACCAGAGTTGCAAGGTGTGAGTTGGTAGCAGACACCCAGCCGTGGTTGATGCTCAGTCAAAGGCAGCTGCTCGAAAAGCTTTGGGCACTCAGAAGCCCCACGCAAATGTGTGGGCATCCAGGCCTCTGGCTGCAGGGAGTGCCGGAGCCTGGCACTTGCCATTTCCATTATTTTCCTTAGGTCATGGCTGACTGGAGGGTAGCAAATGTAACGCCTGTCTATAAGAAAGGCAAAAGGGAAGATCAGGAAACTATAGAGCTGTCAGTCTGACCTTGATACCAGGGAAGGTCATGAAGCAGATCATCTTGAGTGTGGACAACCAGGGGATCAGGCCTAGTCAACAGGGGTCTATGAAAGGCAGGTCCTGCCTGACGAACCTGATCTCCTTCTATGACAAGATGATCTGATTGTTGGATGAGGGGAAGACACTGGATATTGTATACCGGGACTTTCAAAAAGCATTTGACACTGTCCCCCACCAAATTCTCATGATAAAACTGGCTGCTTATGGCCTGGATGAGCGTACGATCTGCTGGATCGAGCACTGGCTGGAAGGACAATCCCANAGAGAGGTTGGTGCTGGTCTCTTCTCACGGGCAATTAGCAACAGAACAAGAGGGAACGGCTGCAAGCTGCAGCAGGGTAGGGCTAGGCTGGACATTAGGAAAGAATTCTTCCCAACAAGAGTGGTCAGAGCCTGGAACGGGCTGCCCAGGGAGGGAGTGGAGTTGCCATCCCTGACTGTTGCCGAGTGGTTTAGATGTGGTGTTGGGGGATCTGGTGTAGGGGGGAACTTTGTAGAGTGGGGCTGATAGTTGGACTGGATGATCCCAAGGATTGCCTCCAACCTGAATGATTCTATGATTCTGTGGAAAAAAATACTTAGTAAATACCTCCCAGTAAAGTTCACTTTTTAATATTAAGTAACTAGATTCCAGAATGCTTTACATTTATTTTAATAGACTTGATTCTGTGTTTAATGAAAGGAAGTTGCAACTGCTTACAGATACTCTGTGAGCTAAACAGAATTGCAACTTTGATAATTTGGTTTTGACCCTAAGTGAAAGGTTCGTTACCCTACATGCAAGTATGGAATATAAAAACCCAAGGGCCATGGTATCAGGAAATGTACTGAAGACAGAATAATAAAACTGTGTTGATGTATACTGTTTGCAGGTGGTTAACTATTGGAAAGTTCATCTTGAAAACACCATCAACATTTTTTAAAAGTACACATATCTATTGATAATCTGCCAAACTTAAAAAAAACATTTGTGTATCTTCTCTTATCTAAGGATTATTTTTTCTGTGATAGAAGATTCATGTGAATTTTACTTGATTTTTAATTAAAAATAATAAACTGTTCAGTGATATTGATTATTGCTATTTTCAGGTGTTAAAATAAGCACGGACTGATCCTGCTGTCTTAGTTCATTCAAAGTTTAGTGACCTTTGGGAAGTGCTAATAAAGAGAATTCAGCCTGTAATGCTTGATCCTGTTGTCACACATACACAGAGCCATAGGTAGTAAAAATACCGAAGCCCTATTATGAGGTAGAGATTGAGAAACTTTAAGTTGCCTCATGTGTTTGGTTTTTAATGTAGTGTGAAGAAATGAAGCATTTATTGTTTGAAAAAGACTAGATCTCAGTATTGAAGGATTGTGTGTTTATTAGTGTTTCTTGGTATTTTGCAGTGGCTTAGTTAATAGATAAGGACCAAAATAACTATTTTTTGCAACTTGTGCTATTAACTTAAAACTTATTTATGATTTTAAAGAATTTTCTGACTACTGCTTTTGTATCTTCTGAGTATTGACTAGTAGCATCTGATGTGTTTTCATTTAATTGAAAGGATTGGGAAGTGCTTTATATACTTAATGACGTACTTTCAGATCACTACCCTGTAATGAAGTTTCTCAGATTGCCTGTTCAGAACCATGGAAGCCCGGAAGAAGAAACAAAGACCACTGCAGGCTTTAAGACTACAGCAGTAATGTAGGTCAGTAGAATGGAAATGTGTAATCTGACTGAAGCTCCAGGGTTAATATCCCAAATGTTCCTAGTGCACTAGGAAGCATATTGGAACTTTAACATAGTGGCATACTGCCACCTAACATCACATAAAGCATAAATTCAGTTCATCTTCACCACAGATTCAGTCAGGAATCTTGCCCATATTTTAGACTGTTCATCCAGACTATTTAAACATATTTCGGGGGATCATAGGTCATAGTTGCTTTTACAACTGGAGCTGGAACCGAGCAAGCTGTTTGGATGAAGGCAATCAACTCTGAAGTTGATTAAATTGTCTCAAAATGAGTCGTAGAACATCTCACTGCGAAAACCTGTGAAACTTGCTTCCCTCCTTTGCCACAAACACCCAAGTGCTCAGCAAGGACAGGCATCCCATCTGGGATGCAGCCAAAGAGGTCTCTGTGCCTCCCTGTAGTTACTCTGCCTTAAATCTAGTAATGGACTTACTGGTGCATTAATTTCCTACAACATTTCAGTCCTAAGGACATTTGTCCTAAGGACATTGCTTGCTGGTGCAAGCAATTTGGAAAACAGGTCCTTGGTCAGAAACCTCAGCTTTATGGAAAAGGAATAGGGTCTGTTTATGCCAGCTGCTTACCCAGCTGAGTATGAGGGAGGATTTAAGGGGCATCAAAAGGCATACGTGGAAGCAGTCACATGCTCTAGCTTTCCATGAATAGAAATGTCTCTTAGGGCTTCTTGCAGTACAGCTAAGGGAAAGGGACTCCTTGGGCTCAGGTGGACATCATACAGATAAAGCCCCTAAAGAGACATGCTCAGAAAGTGATGGCTGTGCAGGTTCCAACACCTTTCCCTTCACACATTTAGAGGTTGTTTGACAATCTCCCATCTGCGTATTGACACATCTTGACCCTGTTTACTTGTAGGATCTGCCAGGATCACAGAACTAATGTGACAGCCTGCAATACATTTAAGATAGAAATGGATTCATGTTTCTACTTCAGTGCTCAGGTCAATGGAGTCACTTCAGAATTACATTTGTGTTGCTGCGAGAAGAATTTGGCCAATCGCCCACTCTGTCCAGCACATTAAATTTAAAAATAATTTAGCTAGCAGTTGTGAATACCCATTTCCTGCCAATACTCTTAGAATACCCCACTGCTGAGAGATACGTAACCTCACTTTGTGAGTCACCTCATAGTGGTGCTCACCAGTAAGCCTTTCCAGTGCTTCATTGTTAGTACTCAACAAACCAGCTTCGCTGATGGCAAATTTAGTCATACTCATGATGGAGAGATGAAAAAAGAAGCCCTCTCAAATGTGCACTGTTTATGGAAAGAGAGTGTGCATTAATGCGAGATTCTTAAGCTCTTGGATTTTTGGTTGATTTTTTTAAGAACAGGCTTTTAATATATTGTTTAAAACTTAAAAGGAGGTTGAAAAATAGCATCTAACAGAATGAAGAAGTTAGTATCCTCTTTACAGTACTCAACAACATAAAAATTTGAAGACATGATGATAAAAGAGCAAACTGACAAGCACAGCCCAAGGTCCTTACTCCGATTTTCCTCATTGATCATAGGTATGTTCTTGAGTTCAGTGGTAGGAACTTTGGGTAAGACCTTACTCTGGACAGTATCTCGGAATGCAGGCTGCCTTCTGGGTCAGTGGAAATACTTCAGGATTAGAACTGGGCCAGAGTGAAGCTCTGCATGAGGCTGATTGGAGTTCTCTGATAAGGAATAGTTTTTAAATAGAGTAAATGTTGCTCTTGTGTTTATTTTCATGAAAAAGATTAGGAAACCAATTGTCTTTTAAAGCTTTAACTCTCATGAGTTTTATGCAATAGTAGGACTTTGTGTTTAAAACCAGGCAATATAGTTGAATTATTTATGTAGCAGCTTTCATGTTGCTTCTTTTTTTTCTTTTTTTCCTTTTCTTTTTCCTATGGTTTAATTAGCATGTCAGTTTGTATGCTGGAAGCCAGATTCTTCTGTGCTCAACAACCCCTGCTTGGACTCTCAAATTAACACTTAAGGTGCAGTCCTTGGTAGGATTTGTACCTTTTCCTCCCCAGATTGGTCAGCTTTATAGTCTGAGCTTCCTTGTTCAGCCTGATGCATTCAGGAGAGGTAATTTCTTCATTTAGGTTCCCAATATGGTGTCCTTCATATAGCATAGGCATACATCCAAAATGTCCTCTGGCATCTTCAAGCAATCTATTCGACTTCTCCATGTTCTTCTGTACTTGCAGATTTAAGGTTTGGGACGTAAGAGTGCTTTCACATGCAGAGCAAATTGATAACATATCATCTGTTCAAGGCGGACTGTCTGTGGTGGTACAGTCGAGCTCAACAGGAGATCACGCTGCTTCTCTGGGTGAGTGTGTCTGAAGACCCGTGGCTGTGCAAAATACGAGGGTCTTCCCCTAGCAGACAAAAAGTGCTCTTAGCAGTGGAAAGAAAATACGTGTAAAAGTGATCCAATGGTATTTTTGTGGGCTCTGTGACCTAGGCAAGCTTTGACCAAAAATGGAATCAGTCCTCAGCGTCTTTGACATTTCCTCAATAGCTAAATTGCTCTGATCCAGTTTTATGTTTTTCCTCTAAATCTCTCTTTGCTACTTTTTGAGTTATCTGACAGTATATAGCCTTTATCAACTTTTTTCTCTCGTTTTACATCTGTTTAACCCTTGACAATCACAATTCAGGTGGTATGGCTGTCCCAGAATGCTTGCTACACTTTTATTTTCTCATTTATTAATGCTACAAGTGTGTTAATGCATCATTACACCAGTCAAACCTGCCTCTTAATGGAAATGCAGTGAAGTCAGTCTCTGTTCTCAGGCTTCTGTTTGGGGTCTGACAGCTCTGCAAAGATGTAAACAACAGGCTGTGATCTTCAAGGTACCCTCTGGTCCAGCTAATGTCACCAGGACTAGTTCAGGGTCTAATGCCAGGAAGAGAACTGTTTTGTTGGTTTTTGGGGTTTTGTGTTGGGTTTGTTTATTTTTTTAATTTCTTCACTGAACTGTTTAAGTGATATGAAAAACTCTTTTTGTTTATTAAACTAGTTGTCAAGCAGCTGAAACAGCAAAATGTGAGTAAGGTATCAAACTATTGAGAAACAGCGACACTGTTAGATGATGTTGGTTTGGAAATTTGTCAGCCCATGGCAATAAGCCAAATGTCTTCCTTCATCACTCAGCACATACAGTTACGGTGGTAGGAAATATTCTTTGACCATCTTCCTGAACTACTTTTGTCCATTCTACTTTCCTTTACTTATTAGAGAGAATGGAATCCCTGGAGTAGTTACTTTTCTTGTCCTTTCTGAGATTGACAATGTGGATAGAATAAAAATTGTGCTTAGGAAGGCAGTGTCTGTGGTACACAAACCCTCACTTGATGAAAGAAAAATAGCTGGACTGTGGTGACCAGAAGATGCGGCTGGGACTGGATTTCAGAGGGTTGTTGATTTGCTAACAGGATGTATGTTCTTTCACTTTATCAGCTTGGTTTCGTCTACTCAAATCTGTTTGCTGATAAATTCTGGATGAAGGATTTGCTGATATCAGGGTAAATTTTTAAAGGTTACAAAGTTCTATTTTGAATATCCCTATGTATCAGCACTGCATTACACAACACGCATTTTTGCTGCACTGCCGATCTGCCCATTTGTATTCTTAATTATACATTTTCCATGACTGCATTTTTCTGTAAATCGTTCATGCCACATTAAAATGGCTGTGAATTACATATAATTCGTTCTGTGTGGAGAATATACTACATTTCTTTTTCAGATGCAGCATGAATTCTTTTAATTTTCAATTTCCCATCTGGTTCAGCGGAAACTAAAACTTCAAAATAGAATATACTGTGTTAAATTTGGGTTCATAAATTCAATAGCAATATGTTTACACTCTGCTAGTAAACAGTTCCCACCTCCTCAGGTGGTTATGTATTTTAAATTGTTATAAATACTTCATATAAATGTTTTAAACATCTTCATTTTATTATTAATGATTTATAACCTTGTTATTTAAAAGAAAATGCAAACCAAAGTGGCAGTATAAATCGGCTTAGAATTATCATAGCTTTTCTGTTTAATGGTGAGATTCTGCACATTACAAGGTTTCAGTCACTTGTCTAAGGAAACTGTCCCTTTGAAGTCTGCTTTCCTGACGTCAGAGGTTCTATGTTGCTTGTTGCTTGAGAATTTCAAACCTAGGCACTGGATCAGCTCTTAGAAAGATCAGATAAAGAACTGACCATTGCTCACATTGCTTCTGACACCAGTGTTACTTCCCACAGGGTGTCTCACGAGGTGAGAGCCACACCGGTTTCGTTCCCCCCTAAAATAACTGAAGGTTGGACCTCTCCTTTGATGAACACAGACAGATTATGTATTATACATTCAAGCTCATGGTTGACCTTTGGAGATGCATAAATGAAAAAAGCAGCTGTTTGAATTGCACTTTCCAGTCCCTTGGGGTTTGAAATTGGGATGCCATTTAATACATGCTTATTTATTGGCTGTGATTTCTTAGGCCCTTTCTAAACATTGAAGCGGAGAGAATCCTTCCTGGAGGATCTTACAAGCTGTGAGAAGAAAAAGGAGGTAGGCAGAGGTTAAGGACCAGGGTAAAACGATGGAGGCAATCATGTATGATTTTCTTTCCCTCTTCCAAACAGCAGTGGTCTAGCCAGCAAATCACTGTATGTGTGTGCATGTACAATAACTTCAAGTGCTTCCTGCTGTGTCTTGTGCTCCTAGTTCTGAAAGGTTCTGGATCTTTGCAAACTTTTGTAGGGCTTCTCTCAGTATAGATATATAACCATTTTGTAAATACAGCAATCGGAAACATTACCAGTGAGTCACAAGCCCTGTTTCTTCAATCATGAAGATGTTTGTGAAGGCTGACCTCGTGGGCCCCGTGTGGCTGGCTATAGCAGTGCCGTATGGCAGGTCTGCAATGATGTACTCCTCACGTTCCCGGGGCCACAGGGCACCCACTCCTTCCTGTCATGAGAGGAACTGCCTGGGGTTTGGGACCTTGCTAAGAATAAATACTGTGGATTGAGCTCAGGTGTATCATCAGAGAGAGTCAAAACAGCACAAGCTGAAGTGGTTTGCAAAGAGTAACTAACAAAAACTGAAGTGTAGGCAGTATTACTGCATTTGTTCCCATATACAAAGCACCCGTTGACAGCCCACTGTGGTGTGTTACATGGGTAAATAATCCTCCTTGCTGTCCCAAGCAAGTGTTCTTGGGGACTTGTGGTCTGATCACTGGATTTGCTCATCCTGGAAACACAGTGGGATGCTTTATTTCCCAATGGCATAGCACAAATATTTATCTAAGTGCCATTTTTATGCTGAAAATAGGATAGCTTGTTCGTGGTGGACCATGTAAAGTTAGCAGTGCCCACATGTTGCCTTCAGAATGCGGCTGCGTTAAGCAAACAGGGTGGTTGGAGACACTGGTGATGATGAACTGTCACGTAAGTGTTGTCTGCACCTCCGTGAGTAAAGTGGGCTCTAATTTTTTATTACTTTTTTTAGTCTCATACAGTAACATTCTCAGTGGATCGTCTTGCTGAAGTGCAATGGTTAGAAACCCAGTGAAACTGTTTGACTTTTTCCAAAGGTACATTACAGAGCCTCCTAAGCTATAATAATAGGAATCCGAAAACATGGGAGGGTGACCAATTATACTTAAATCTGGTCAGTATTTTATTTTATGTGGCTGTACTCTGGCTATTTTTTGACTTGTTTGGATCATACTGGCTAAGTGTTCCTGTCCAATAATACTCATTTTACCCCAACCAGCTATTTAAACCAAGTATATGCTGGTTTTGCTATTGAATAGAAGGACAAGCACTTCCATTATGGTTAGTTGTTTTGTGGATTTTTGTACCCACCCATTTATTTTGGTTTGTCCTAATCTATATTTATCTATGGATGACAAGATGAACTTGAAAAAAGAACATGTTTAAAGTTGCATACCAGCTCCCAGGATATAAATCATATTGGGCTTTCAGCTCTTTCAAGGTTTCATAAACAGTGCTTGCTGAAAGACTGAATCATATTTTTCTGTGACTTTAGTTCATGTCAAACATTTAATTTTTAACAACAGCGGTCAGTTTCCTGATGTGAACACATGACGCTGGCCCCAGAGACTTCAGCTTTCTTTAGCTGTCATCATAACAATTTTTCTTTTTAAAGATACACTCACAGCAAAATTAGAACTGGGTTAAAGGCTTTGAAAGTAGTTCAGACCACAGTGGTCCTAAAGCAATAGTCAGCCTGCAGTGAGAATGGAAAGTGTAGACTGAGACTTGCTCAGCTTGCTCAAAAGAAAATAAACTAACACATCAGTGTTAGTCAACAGCCTACCACTATGGGCAGCGGTAAAGGCGAAGCTTGACCTCTCTTACGCTGTTTAAAGGACTAGATTGTCACCTGTTTGTATTGAGACCTACCCTAGAGACATAACAAGAGCTGGTGAAGAGCACGCTGTGAGACCCAGCGCCACCCGGGGAAGATGAAGTGGTGCAAAGATTTCATTGTGGAGTCCTCCTCCCGCTTCTCCCCTTAGGAAAAAAAAAGCTCTAACTCAAATGGGAATTATTTCAGGCAGAACTTGTGGTCTCTGCTGCACAAGGAGGTCAGGCTGGTTTATTACAGTGATTCCTTCTAGCCCTATATTTAAATATACAAGAGGGAATACAGATCCCAGATTTGATTCCCGGATCTCTCCACTACTTCTAGGGCCTCCTTGTGAATTCCTGTTTGCTCCTGGGTGGTATGATTTTCTGAGAATCTCTTCTAAAACTGTCTCCCCACGTTTTCCAATTGATTTATGCAGAGGTAGGAGGAAAGTGGTGTTTTTCCCCTTCACATGCCAAAGGCCTTTCTGCAGATTGCCTCCCCTCCAGGGGAGATGTTGCCATGGTGGTAAGGGATAATTCTGCTTCCCCACCTCTTCTGCCTGTTTTCCATGGGAAGGATGAAGTCTGTGCACAGATAATACACTTCAGTTCCAGTAATGGCAGTTTCTTCAATCTCTCTTAGCTGCCATATCAAAGTCATTCTCCAAATCTGCCAGGTCAGCTCTCACCAAGGCAGCCAAGATGTGGAACCTTTCCCTTCTAAACAGGAAAGTAGGGACTGTGTTTTGTGTTCCCCTCCTTTTATTCAAATTTATGTCTTAGCCAAAGTGAATTGGCATCAAAAAGACAATCTTTATGACTCTTTCAGCCACTGGCACAGCAAAATCCATAAGATGCCAACTGGATGGTGTTTTCACTGATCCCTCTCGGCCGAAGAACAGTAGAGAAACACAGATCACGGTTTTGTCATGAAAGAACAAAGCTGGGTGTTGAGCACATGCACGGGGTCAGGCTTCTTAGACATTTATGAAACTGAAATTTTATCATCTATTTCATGTAGGATATTATTATTTGGTACTAGTAAACCATCTAAAACTAAACAGATATTAATCACGCTATGTGTGTAGCCCTCCTGTGGGAAGTCTTCTTGAAAAATACTTTTCAAAATCTGTCTACATTTTATTTCTGACACTGTGAGCTTTTCTTTCAATTTCACACCAAGGGAAGGCTGACCGAGTGTTTGCAGTGTAGCTTCAGAAATGAAAGTAAACAGAATAGAAATGGCTGGTAGACATTGATTTAGGGGATTTAGTAGTTAAACTCATTGCTTTTTTTCTGTCTGTCACAAAGATGCCCAATAATGGACTTTACTAAGAGTTTGATCCAGAATCTGTTTGAATTGATCAAAAAATGCTCAATGGCTCCGATATGTATCATAACCTCAAATGAGTGCAGAATAGCAGCAGCTTACTGACCATCAAAGAACCCCAAACAATAAAATCCATTCTAACTGGGATATCAGTATAAACTTCTTAACTTCTTGTACTTCCAGTCTCATTGGATTCACTGTCATTTTTTAGGATTTGGTGGTTTTGGAGAAGAAGAAATCTTATAAATGTATATAAATGGCAGTCATTTTTTGTGGTGTGTCTAACTTGAGACTTTAGCAGATCACGGAATCAGGGAACTTCTCAGAAGTGCTTTCCAGCAGGTCTGCCCCTAATCTATATCGGTGCCTGGAATTCTTCTTCCCTGGGTGCAGGACCCTATACATGCCCTTGTTAAACCTCATGAGGTTCTTCTCTGCCCAGCTCTCCAGCCTGTCCAGGTCATGCTGGATGGTGTCAGCCAGCCCTCATAGTTGGGTATCATCGGCAAACTTGTTGAGGATACACTCAGGCCCCTCCTCCAGGTCATTGATGGATATGTTGAACAAGACTGGAACACCACCACTGGCTACAGACCTCCAGCTTGACCCTGCTCCCTTAATTCCAACCCTCTAAGTCTTGTCACACAGCCAGTTCTCAATCTGCCTCACTGCCCCTCATCTAGCCCACACTTCCTCAGTTTCCTAGGATGTTATGGAAGACAGTGTCAAAAGCCTTGCTGAAGTCATCTGCTGCTCTCCCCTCATCCAACCATCCAGTTATAACATCATAGAAGACTATCAGATTGGTCCAGCACGATTTACTCTTGGTAAATCTGTGTTGACCACTTCCAATAATTGTCTGTTCTTTAAGATGTTTGGATGTGACATATAAAACAAGTTGCTCCATTACCTTCCCGGGGATGGAGGTGAGACTAATCAGCATGGAGTTCCCTGGGTCCTCCTTCACGCCCTTTTTGTAGACTGGAGTGATATTTGCCTTTCGCAACTCTCCTGTTCTCCATCACCTTTCAAAGATGATGGAGAGTGGCCTAGCGATAACATCTGCCAGTTCTCTCAGTGCTCGTGGGTGCATCCCATCAGGGCCCATGGATTTATGGATGTCCAGTTTAGCCAAGTGTCTCTAACCCAGTCCTCCTCCACAGATGTCCTTGTTTCTCCATGGGACTGAAGAAACTCAAGCATAATCTTGTGTTATTATGTTTTTGTGATTACTTCCTTTGCAAGCTGGAAAGATGAAGCCCCAGTTCATATGTGCACTTACATAAAAGAGATTTCTCTAATCTTACACTTCTCACTTATAATTCCGACTTCTCAGTCTGATTTCGTGCTCATTTAGACTTCCAACTTGCTATATTTTGTAACCATTGAAAACATCACTGTGAGTGACATGGAGCTGGATTTACCCTCTCATGATTGCAAAGTGACTTCAGTAAATCACTGGATTTATTTTGGTGTCTATGTGGGAACAGTTTAGCCTGTAATATATGGGGGTTGGTTTTAGAGCTATCATAATAGTAATGAATCCGCCTCCTTGTGAGGAGGTAGATTTATTTTGAGTGGGTGAAAGGACACTAGTATGGAGAAGAGCTTTTGGCCACTGTATAAGTAGATGTAGCTTGACAGAATAACAGTAGCTCTGGCTTTGCTTTTGCAAAGACCAGTAAGGGCAGGAGAAGACTGGTTTTCTCCAATGCACGCATTTAGTAATCAAACATCGTATAAAGACATCTCACTTTATTTTGTCATATCTTTTTTTGGTCTCTTTAGAACATTTTATTCAACAGTTTTATTCTTGCTGCCTTTTCTTTTCATCTAAAGATTCCTCCTTAGAGGAAGAGTCCTTAGATGAAAGGTACACTGTGAGGTTCAGCAGCTCCCCTCACTATCAGCACATTAGCAGATTTCATTCTCAAAACTAACTTGGCAGCATGTGACAACAGAGTCATACCTGAAACCTTTTGTCACTGAGTGGGCTTGTCAGAGCCACAGTCAGTTCTGATCGTTGACTTCTGTGCTGTGTTTGGCATTTGAGAGCGTTAATGTTGGGTTGGTTTCCAACATTTCCTTTTCTAATGGTGTAGCCAAAGAATTGATTGTGGCATTTTGATGTTTTTGAAGTATTATTTTTCAGTATTGTAAATTCACAGAAATAGTTACTCGTTCAGATATTGAAACTGTTACTCTTTTTTATTATTTTATTCTTTATTTTTATTTGAGAGGGGAAAAAAGAAAACACTTGGAAAATTGTCCTAGGCACTTTTCTGGTGAATACTAGAAAAGCCAAACTCTGCTGCTGCCCAACATGAGAATTATTTTTTATCTTGTGACTGTTCGATGACACTTCGATGATGTGACCCGCCTCTTCTTTTTCATCAATATATGAGAGATTTCCTCACCACCCAGGAAAGCTGTGGGAAGAGGGACCCTGCATTTACCACAGGTTTAATTTTCTTCCCATGGATGACATGCTGGTTTTGCTTTGTTTGTTCTCTGAGTCTTTTTAAGTCTGTGTGAGTTGTATGGAACCCTGTTAGTGCAGTAGAGGGGGAACTCTGTGGTTTTATGAACTACACCATGGCACAAGGAACCCGATGGGTGCAGGCAGTCCTTGAGTCCAAGCCTTCAGTGCTCAGAAGCAGGATTGCCATGGAGTAAGCAATCACATGTAAATGTGGGTTGCAAGCAGGCAAGCTTGTGGGCAACTGAGATTTCAATTGGAAATCTGTTGGTCAGTTGGGGTTCCTTCACCGTTTTTTCAGAATTAATCTACATACCCCCAGAATGTTTTAGCAATGATAAATTGGCATTTTCTCCCAAAAGCATGGTTCACAGGAAATTTTCTGAGTAACTACCATTATGATTTATTAAGCCCTCAAACCAGGCTACCCAGGAGACCACCTGTGAGTTTATGCCCCAACGGAGAGGAATGGAAACACCTGACCTGCTCAGCCTTTGTTACTCAATCTCTCCCCTGCACTGCTGTTTCCCTGTCCCAGACTGCTGACATCCATCAGCCTTCAGGCACATTATGCTTCGGAGTGAATGCTGGGAGAAGCTAGAATGGTCTGAGAAGTGTGGGATTTGAACTGCAGTGGGTTTTCTGGGTGGAAATCAAACAAAATGTGGGAAAACAGGCCAAGGAATTGCAGTTTAGGACTACTTCTGTTCCAGTCAGGTGACATTTTTTTCAGTGTGAATCAGGACTGTTGTTTGATGAGAAGGTTCTGTGTGTATACACAATTCACAAAGGTAAATAAAATTCCTCTAGTCTGGGATATAGTACCTTGCAATGAAAGTAATTTTTCTATAGAAAAAATGATTGAATGCAATCCCTGAAAAAAAAGCATGAAGAGTAACTTCCTTCAGTTTTGGTGGGGACCGAACATGCAGGATCAGCCCCAGGAAGCAGATCTGTTGAGTAAGCATGCATCACTTTTCCATGGTCTGCTTTCATGTCACAAGACAAAATAAACATAGATACCACAAATCGGTCAGTCTGTCTATCTGTTTAATTTTGTTGAGGTCATGCTTGTTCCAGACTTCCCAGCCAACCAATCTCCTATTGTTTTTCCTTGCACTTCCTTCTACTTTTGATCTTCTTCTAGTTAACATCCAGTTCTGATATGGCAAAATGATTCTTCTCCATAGGTGGCCACCCACAGCTTGCTGTACATAAATCAACAGAGCTGGTCATTTCACAGAGGTCACCCATCCCTCCTCTGGGGGGTGGAGTGGTTACTCTCCAGTAACTGCGCAGAGTGATTTGAACCTAGCACATGAACAATCATTGGAAAGTATGGCTATGGTGTTGTACATGATTACAATGTTGGGATAAGTATTTTTGTTTGTGGAAAAACATTGCAAGTCTGGTTACGGCTGCAAGTGGCTGGCATTTGGGTTTAGATCTGCACCAAAAGTTACCTCTAATTACAGAGTGCCCCCTGCTGAGATCCTGCTCAGTGCTAAGGCAGAGCGGAGAGTGCCATCTACTGCTCCTTACCCATAAAATAAATTATTCTCCCTTTGTGTTTGAAATGCTTTAGTGGTTCTATTGCCAATGTTGGAGTTCGGGGTCAGACTGCAGGTTTGCCAGCCTTGCATCTCTGTGCTGGGGTGTGAAAGCTGCATCACCACTAAGGGTGAAGGATGCAGGTCCCACAGTGAGGAAGGCTCCAAGAAATAACTCCCCGGTGGTGCTCTGTAAGTGTAGGAAAGCTGATGCCCTGCATAAAATGGCATTGGCATCATCTGTTAGAACATACTACAGGCCACTGTCAGTGATGTCAGTGGTAGTTCTTTGACCTGCTGTGGGTATGCAGAGAGGCTGGGTAACTTGAGTGAGTGTTGGGCTAAATGCTGGTGGAAGGACCAGAGAACTTGGGAGGAAGAATTTTCTAAAATCAAGGTTGAACAGAAAAGAAAACACGATTTACCATTACTGGTCCCAGAGGTCAGTAGAAAGGTTATGTCAGTTGTGCCTATTCATGTATCTGCAATGCAGAGCAAGCTACTCTGGTGTAAGTTATGCACCTCAGGATGCGTATTCCTCAGCCATAGGCAGATGTGTCATGGATTCTTGTATTTTTTATCACCCAACAAAGTTTGGTTCTGTCTTAACCCTTTCCCCACTGATCTGTGCCCCATCTTGCAATCCTGTCCTTAGTCCCTCTAGAATGGAACTGCAGTGCCAACAGCTTGCAACACCTTGTAAAATCTTTTCCAGCTTTTCCGAACAGGGAGCTTTTATCTACTTGCCTGCCACTTGAGCAAGGACTTCAGCTGCTTGAACTGGCTACTTGTCAAATGCAGCTTAAAAAAAAAGAAAGGGGGAGGCAGGGGGCGTTCAGCTTGTGAGAGAGGTTTTATTGGTTCTTTCACTAAAGGGAAAAAGAGTATTTCAAACAGCAATAGAGAAGTACTGCTTTGGTGGGGTTGCATTGCACATTGTGTTAAATATCTGTCTGCGTACACATGGGATTGCCACACGTTAGAGAGAAAGTGCTTTGTCTCAGGTTATGTAGGCTTAGAAATTAGATGTAGAAAACTTTTGTTGGACACTCACAAGTGTGCATTGGTAGGAGTTTTTCTTGATTATTCTCTTATCCTTTTACTCCTCTTGATGGCCTCAGTCTTTGCTTTTAAATGGGGAACAGCAATATACTAATTTCCATGGCAAAACCCCACTGTCATCATTACTTAAACAATGGTCTTCCTAGACCAAGGAAGAGTGAGAACAGTGACTGTGTAAATTGCACTAAGTGGTTTTGTACCATAAATCAGGTAATCAATGAAATTGAGTTCTTGGCTTGAAAAGCCAAAAGGTGGGCTTGCTTTCCTGAAAAGCATTGCTACAGACTCCGGAGGTGTAAATCTTCATCATGTCAAAGTGCAGTGAAACCAACAGGATGTGGGATAAGAGAAGGGAGAATGCCCATCAGGAAAAAGACAGCACAACCTTTCTCACCATTCAAGGCTAAATCAGAGAATATTCTGCTTGCTGAATGCAGTAAACTGATCTACACCTGCACCAGATCTGCTGTTCAGTATTGTGTTAGTAGGACCACATAATTTTTTCTGGGTTATTTTAATTGCACTAATATTGCAATGCAGTTTCTTCTCTTGGAACAAAGTTGGAGGTAATTGGTTACTTGTTCCACATTTTGGATGAAGGGGGTTGGTTTTGGTTTTACGTGATAGGCAAGAAATCCAAAGGGCATATATAATCCTATAAAGCACTAGAGATCCATATGAATGACTTAAGGTAGACTAGACAACATTTAAAGAACACCCGGAAATTGAGGGTTAAATTATGTCTTCCTATACTAAGCAAAAGCAACATTTATGCTGTGTTGCTCTAGCTCAGCTCTATCACTGCAGAGCTGTTGATACTTAAACTCCTCTTTTGCCGAAGCACAAATGAATCCAAAAGACTTTTAAAATCTTTACAAAGACTACAAAAGGATTGTAGTGCATAGCTGTACCTTTTTGCTGTTTATTATCCTGTATAATTGTGCTTTAAAACTGCACTAAAGCAGCAGGCCTTCCCCTTCTATTTGTGGACTCTTTTAAGTATATTTCATTGAACATACTTGCTTCTGCCATGGCTAAAACCATGCCTAATAGTTAAAAATTAGAATACTGCTCTTGGACTGATAATCCTTGAAATGGAAAATAGAATGACTTCTTTTTGTGTATTAGAATGATAGGAGGTGCTTAATTTTATTTTTTCTTCTTTCCTAAGAGTTACCATATTTTACATGTGTTTGTAAGTGCATACAGTCACAAACAACTGTGAAAGAGCTGAAACGCACTATTACAAATACTGTCACCATTCTCTTTTCTCTTTTGTCACATAATGTATACGACTGACCAGAAAATGATCCTTTGTCCTAAAGAAGTCATGCTTTTGAAATTTTTATTATGATGCAAAATATGAATGAAAGCTCAGGTGCATCCAGTGCATCTCAATCTCTCCTGGTGGAGTTGTTCCACTTGGTATAAATAATTGAATGCTCAATGGGCCATGGGAGGAGGGGGAAACAGAGCCCGTGAGCAGGACTGACAATATAGCCCAGTGGCCACAACAGTCATCTGGGCTACAGGGAAACTCAGATTCCTTCCTCTGAATCCTGTGAAGATGCCTGTATTTCTTGAAGTGTCCTAATCACTAAACTAAGGACTGTTTTGGAACTGCTTTCACTCGCTTGTACGTGTCTGATAACCGGGCATCATTTCCAGTCAGAAGGTTCTGAGGACAAACATTTCCTCAAGAGTCAGTGTTTTCCAGTGGGGAAATATGTTTTGCCATGTTTTCAGCCGTATCTAATAGTATATAGGATTTATAATATTAGCTTGTCGTGGCTTCCAATGTACATCGGTGTTAGTCAAGCTTAAGATAAATATGGTGGAATAACTTATAGGGGAGCTAGAACTTGAGAATTTAAT
Source organism: Jacana jacana (assembly GCA_013400555.1). NCBI lineage: Eukaryota > Metazoa > Chordata > Aves > Charadriiformes > Jacanidae > Jacana > Jacana jacana. The sequence continues at coordinate 185,650 of VZTM01007928.1, forward strand.
TTGCAAAAGTAAGGTATAATATCATCTATTTCCTACAGCTGCTTAGTATCTAAATTTGATATTTTAAAACTGTTGGAGTTGCTATAATTTCCGATAAAATGTCTTCCCACAGGCAAAAGATAATTTTTCATAAGCTTTTAAAAAACTAATAAAGTAGTAATCTACATTATTTTATTATTTAGAAGCCCAGCCTTGGGGATATGATTTGCAAGGATTTTTTTATATCTCAATTCAGGGTGTACTTGTGAGCAGCCTTTGTGAGTATATCTGTCAGTCTTTTCTATAGGTTTTTTTTTTCTTTCTACCGAATGCTGTCTACATTCAGTCCATAGAAACACTACCACCTCTTTAAGTGGTAATGCTCCCTGCAGAGTTTTTAGCCTGTAGGAGATATGATTAGGGGGTGATAGTGTTAAGCGCTCCTCCTGTATCTGCTGGCCCACTATGATAACCTTAGGGTTACAATGCATGTCTGACAAATACAATTCCATTGTGACTAGCGCCTTATGGCAATTTAGGAGGCTTATTCATCATTTTACAACAGACTTCTGTCAGGGATTTTGCTTATTTGCCCTTCACTGGTGTACAGAAGTTGTAGGTTTATCTCTAGGAGTCCAGCCCTAATAACCAATAACAAAGTGCTTAAGCTCTAAGCTTGTGAGAAATGGACTTGCATTATACTCCAACTGCACCTTAGCTCTCAACTGATAAGACAATGTGTCTTTGAGAGAAGGAAGGATTTGTATGAACTGATCCTTTACAGTACGGTGTATGCATCGCTCGAAGATACGTAGAAGCACATTGTATTCTAACCATCGAGATCCTAGCTTTTTACATATAAAATGCATCCTTGCCATCACTAGAAATGTTGCCTTTAAAATATGAAAGTGAGGAGATATCTTGCCTTGGAAATTGCACTACAAAGTTGTTTGTAGCGATGATGTGGGATTTAGAAGAACTGAGGTACTTTTGATGAAATCCCCATGATTATGGTTTAAATTACACAGATCTATTCAAGGAACAACAAAAGTGGTTGTTTTTTTTTTTTTATTATTATTCAGATTCCTGCTGGGTTCTGGATATTAATTAGGTAGTGGTTCCAGATGAAATCCAGGAGAGAGGAAAAAACCCCGCTACTCACATTTTAATAACCTAGAGAATTTTAAGTGGCTAACCATATTGTTTACTATATATCAGTCTGAAGAATAAAGAATAAAAGCGCATGAATAGACAGGCACACAGCATGGAAGAATAGCACCATACACCCCAGCTAAAGTGCATTGTATATTCAAGGTTTAGATCTTCAACCCAGCAGATTTAGAGCGTGAGGGGGCAACATTTGAGAAGTGTGTACTGAACAAACACAAACATGAGGATTGCCTTTTTTCAGTTTTAAGTGTGAAAACATTAGCTCTCCCTCAATGGCTTTGAAGTCTTCTCTTTCTAGCAAAGCTCTGGCAGGAGGGAGGTCTTTCAATTAGTTTCTCACCCATAATGATTTCTTTGAGAAATTTTAATCATGTTTTCCATCACAGAGTGCATTTGTTGCTGGTACTTGATCTCTTGGCCAGCTGAAGCGTCTGTGGTCCTTTGTTTCTTGAGCAGTTGGGTCTTTTATAAACTTTCTGGAGTAGTTATTAATCGTGGAACTTTTCTACCTTATTTGAGGTGCAAAACTGCACAGAGTGAAATAGCGGTGTAGTGACATGAGTTAATTAGCTGCAGTGTTACCAAGATAAGAGATAGCGTGTTAGCAGTAATGCCTACAACAGTGTAATTACTTTCTGTTTCCGTTATTTTGTGGTAACCATATAATTAACTCACTGTACCAGAAGCTGTCTGCTTTTTATGGCAACCTGTACTGCTAATCACTAGAAAAGTTTGTGTAAGTGATCTGCAGCCCTTTACACTCGTGGAGCAGCACCAAGTAACTTGAAGAGGCTCCATGCTGGCCCTTTCTGTAGAGGTAAGGAGGGAGAAAGAGGAGATTGACAAAGCTGTAGGAGCAAGAGGACTGAAACCTTTGCTACAACTTCACCAAAATGTTTAGTAAAGTGTTAATCACTTCATACAATTTCCTCTGGATGAAGATATATGTGCCTGTCCATTTTCTCTGGAATCTAGTCTATGGTAAAGAATTTTCCATGATTCAGTACGAGTTGATTCCCTTAACCAATATAATTTATTCTGACTCTGATTTTCAAAGAGGATGCTTTCTTACAAAAGCAGAACTTCAGGAAGGAAAGGGCTCAGCAGGGCCAGATCATTCGTTATGAAAGAGACATTCTTCTGTGGGGCATTTTTGAGGGATGATGTCCTCTCGTGAGGAATTCCTCTCCAAGGGTAGGGAGCCTGTTACTGCCTATCGCAATTCCCCGTGCCGGTGAAAAGGTGGGTCACAGTTGCACCAGTGCTCTCGGAGTGGGGGCTGCCCTACCCACTGGGTAAGAAGGTCAGGCTGATGCTTGGGAGAGGTTGCTGTGAGGAGGAGGAAGGTCAGAGCCGATCTGGGTCCGGGCAGAGCTGTGTGCTGCCCCCCCCCAAAGTCGCAGTGATGGAGTCAGGTTAGGACAAGGCTGCTGCAGCCAAAACAGAAAGCATTCAGCACTATTATGCTACGTTATTTCTGCTTCATAAAAGCTGCCTTTTGTGGATACGTGTGAAATCCACGTGCACAGTACGTCAACAGAAGACCCACACGTGCTGTACATATTTAGAAGTTGGATTGGGAGTTTTTTGCTGTTGTCTTTCCCTCCTTTCCCCCAAACCTCAGTTTAAGTAAAAAGTCACTAAATTTGGGGAATTAAGAATGTGCTTTTTATCACCATTCCCTCCTACTAAATTCCAGTCCTGTTGTCTGTTAATTATAGATGCTACTTTTTCAGATAATATTGCATAATTCAATGGAAAACAAAAAAGCTCTGTAAAAAGTGGTTATTAAATTCAGCTTTAGATATTTGATATGGTTTCCAAGTACCTCTTTATTTATTTGAAAAAAGGAATCCTCATGAAACGTGCTCTTTCTTCTTCCCCTCTGTGGCCTTGGAGCTGGTCCCTCTGAGCACTGCTTGTACATTAATTATTATGGTAAGTAGGGAAGATCAGGTGATAACATGAATACTCTTACAGCACACCGCCAGGGCTTTTAGGTAGGCAGCAGTGTGACATGGTTGTAAACTGTATGCTGCCTGATTGATTGATTTATTTTTTAACGCACCAGTAAAACCAAGGCATTCTTTGGCTGCTGTCTGATCCCTCAGCCCAGTCCTGTCCTCACAGGGAGCCCCCCTCTCACTGCAGCTTCTATCTCTTGTGCTCCATGAATTGCCCTGTTGTGTGCAAAATCAGGAGGTTGGGATGAAAGCCCCTCTGCGCTGCTGGACGGGTGGTGCCAAGAGCCATCGAGGTTTAATTCCCCTGAAATTAGTGAAATTACACTAGGCATTATCTGGGGTCTGATATAAGCCACTGCATTGCTGACTGCTTCAAGAGGTGTTCAGCGTGCGGTGTTGTCCCCTCGGAGCTGTGCGCGTGTGAGCAGGAGTTCTGTGAGCACAGGGAAGGGGGAGGCCCCCGGCATGAGCTACTCAATCTTTTTCTTTCCTCTCAAGTGGTAGTTTCTTTAGATCTTAGTTCAGCACTGGGACTCCAGATCAGGTTCTGCTCTTGCTTCCACCTGATATCTGTGACCTGGTGATATTGAATAGATAGAACATGTCCAGAGAAGGGCACCAAAACTGGTGAGGGGTCTGGAGCACAAGTTTTATGAGGAGCAGCTGAGAGAACTGGGATTGTTTAGTCTGGAGAAGAGGAGGCTCAGGGGAGACCTCATGGCACTCTCCCAGCTTCCTGAAGGGAGGTTGTGAAGAGGAGGGGATCAACCTTTTCTCCCAGAGAACTAATGATAGGACTGGAGGGAATGGCCACAAGTTGCACCAGGGGAGATGTAGATGAGATGTCAGGAAGAGCTTTTTCTCCCTGAGAGTGGTCAGGCACTGGGTTGGCCTGCCCAGGGAGGTGAGGGAGTCACCGTCCCTGGCGGTGTTCCAGACCCATCTGGACGAGGTGCTACGAGACATGATTTAGTAGCTCAGTGGGTAGTACTGGTGAAAGGAGGATGGTTAGACTAGAGGATCTTGTAGGTCCTGTCCAACCTTGTGTTTCTATGATTCTATAAATTCCCCCATGCTTGGCTTGAGGGCTGTCATGTACCTATATGACTGCTTTCCTTTGCCTTCTTGCCTACTTTCTAGATAACATATTATGCAAAAGCAAAGAGGAGGTAAACATACTGAAGCCTCCATGAAGTGTCCGATCTCCTGAAGACCAGAGTGGGAGGTTACAGTAATGCTGGTGGATTTGATATCCATTAGCTGTAGACCTTTCACTGCCATTCAGACTGTGTTGGGATCTTATTCTGCATCTCCCCATTGAATAAAAAAAAATACTTTGGCAGAGCAATAGAAAAGTATGAACAAAATTCATGGGGTTTAAAAGCTAAAATATGTACAAACTGCTTGTAGATGTTGACTTGAATACTGTAAATATTTGCTCTACTTGCAAATTGGCTACTTGCATACTCTGCAGAAAATCACGTGGAGCTAGATAAAACATGGGAGAATGCAATAGTGCAATGTGTGGTGTTGCATTTATAAGCCTGAAAACTTTATTTTGGAGAGCAGAAAGGATCAAGCACTGATTGACTCTCTTTTTCCTCACTGCAACTGGTTTGGCACCAAATTCAAGAGGACTGTGTCTGGTGGACAATCCAGAGACCATCTTGGCCTCTGAATACTCCAGTGCTAAGTGCACAATGGATACGTGTTCTGTGGCGTTATTGCCTGCTCCATAAAGGTTTCATTAGGGAAGGCTTAACTGTTTGAGGTGGGAAAGGGATTAAAGGGGTTTTGAGCCATCTCTAAAATACTTTTGAACATCTATTGCACGTTTAATCAGCAAAACAAAGATAGAGGCATCCTTCAATCACTCAAACCTGCCACAAAAGAAGCTAGTTTATCTTTGTAGTAACTTTATTAAACTGGAGCAATGCTGGTCTGCTTTACCATCGTGGAAGAGATAATTTTATTTCTTGTGTGGTAGTTTAAACCAAGATAACCTGTGGTTGTTGATAGCTTAACACTGCTGAAGTACTTCATACAAGACTTATGCCATTATTTGGGCAAAATGACTTACTCATTTAGAGGAATATTGCTGTTTTATAAGCTGATACAGCTCTTCCTTTGCCTTGCCACTACGTAACTAAGAAAAAGGAAAGTATGAAGGAAAAGTATTGTTTCTCACACTTGGAGAAAATTGATCAATAAATATTTGGCAGCAAAGGACCTTGTGATTTTTTTCTGAAGAGATACTTGGAAATTACAGCAATAGTTGCCTTTGAAGTATGTATCTGTAGGTGTTAAAACATCTTGCTTGCAGACTAGTGACGGTTCCTTCCTACTCACACACAGAAATTCATTTCAATGTGTGCTTTTAGGGCGTAGTTTAATTGCAAATGTGAGTCTTATTAAATGAGAACAATGAGGAAACAGGTAAGTTATCTGTGCTCTTGTTGGCCCTTCTCCTAAAGCAGCAATGATACCACTGCTGATACGCTGAGCTAATCTGCATTTTTAATTTGTGCTTTTGAAAAGTACACGGTTGGTTCCGGGATGTTCGTTGGTGTGTTGTCTAACTGTGGCTTGGCAGAGAGTGCCTGGCACTGCCATTGTGCTAATTAATCAGCTCCACAGGAGGCAAAGGTGATGGCAGCCTCCATGGCCTTGGTGACTATTCCCCCTCTCACAGGCCATGCAGGCACTGTCCTGCCCCGCTAGGGAAAGTTGGCTGCCTTTGGGAGCTGAGGAACAGCAGAGGGAAACAGGTAAACAACCTCCAAATCTGCCTGCAATGTGGGAGAGGATGTGTTTGTTGCAACCAGGAAAGGAGTGAGATGGGATGCACACCTCTGTGGGGAGGTGCTGGCTTGCTCACCCCACAGCTGGTGGGCGTGAAGGAAAGCAGCAGCATCTTGGAGGGGCCCTTTGGAGTTTATGGGAGTCTCCGTCACCCCTTAGATGCAGGGTAACAGAGGCAGCCTGGAGTGACCACCACTGGTGGGAATCCTCCTTGAAGCTACTCACACTGGACAGCTGTTTGGGGATGGCATGCCTAGAGATCAGTTAGTAGGGGTCACAAACCCTCTTTGCCTCAGGTGACATCTTTTAGCAGAAAGTTTTATATGAAAGTCTTCCTCACCGCCACTTGTGACTCAAAATCCTTTGCCGTCCTGCTAAACCAGGTAAATGGTGTTAAATGAGGATCTGTAACAGACCTTGAGGAACTTCTGGTGATACCTGAGGCCAGTCTGTGAACGTTGGGGTTCAGTACTACTGCTGGTGGAAACGAGAGCATTGGCTTTGAGAAGAGTGGGATTTCATTTAGCCTTATGGCAGAAACCACCTGTGGAGCACCCAGCGTTTTCTGGGCTGACACATAAAGCATGTCCTACTAAAGAGGTGGAGTGGAGAAATTGCAGCGTGAGGGTTTCAATAATTCTTAATCTCCTGGTTTGGGAGTTCAAATAGACAGACTTCTGTGCTAGAGGCAAGGTGGCTTAAAAATCCCTACTCTTAATTGTAGTGGGAATGCAGGAAAAGCGCTATGAGTTACATAGCTGTGAATATGTTACGGTGACATGATACCTCTGAAGGTATATGTGTGTATTAGAACAAAGGTTATGGTGTAGAGTGGAAACGATACTGAAATCTTTTGGGAAATCATGAAATTTCACATGAGGAGCCCCGCTCTAAAAGTGAAAACCAAAGAGGGGGAAAAAAAGGGTTAATCCCAAACTTTTCCTAAAAGATGTCTTAAAGAAGATTACACAAAGCACTTTCATCATTGGGAATCTTTCTAATATGCAAATGTATTTGGAATAAGCATAGGGTAAAAGAGAAGTAGTTAGATTAATGGAACCTGTCCTTTATAGTTCTCTTGCAATGTGTAAGGCTCTGTGTTGTGCCTGTGTGTGTGTGTTTGAGCAGTAGCATAAGCACAAGCATGCTGGCAAAAGCCACTGCCAAGTCTCATTAACTGCAACTCCCGCAGACTTATTCAGCCATAGAACTCTTATTTGTGGTGTAGTTTTACGTTAATTTGGGACTTGGGTTTCCTTTGCATTTCAAACTGCATAGAGCAAAGTGTATCCTATTTAAAGGCAGGAAAACACCAGAAAAAGGCTAGGTCTTAGGAGAGAAGCAAGATGATTTGCCCCTTAAATTCATTAGGATTACTAAATGGTCTCATTTTTGTTGACAAGTGCAGTCCAAACCCCCCAATAAGTGGGAAATTTCTTATCCAGCGTACTGTTTCAGCCAAAGCTGTGTAATTGCCCAATATCATAGGCATAAACGGCAGGAGGGCAAAGTAGTTCAGTCAAGACCCCCCAGTGTTTGTGTTTGGTATGAAACACTCCATACAAAAATAATGATTTTGGCTGCTTGAGCCTCCCCCCAGTAGTATTTTCAAAAACTTTGCCAGTTGCTGTTGTACTTTGTTCTCCAAGAGCACACTGTCGAAAATGCAGCTTCACTAAAGAGTGGCCAAAGGTTAGATATTTGTGGAAAAAATAAAGGAATTTGTTATATATATCAAATACATGAAATTACTTTGGGTAATATTTGGTGTGTTTCCAACAAGGCTGAGCTGTCCACCACCTCTAAAATTGTCACAATCGCTGCCTGCCTTTAATTTGTGCAACCACTCTCTGAGAAAAACGGCTGCTTGAGACGTTTGTTAGAAGTCACTAATGTTAATTTTACACAAGAAAAAAAAATCTAATCATGCACTTCTGTAGATTTTAACCATTAAGGTAATATTATGGACTTTTAACTGATGTTTTAATTAAGCTTTCCTATTAATTGGGAGATTTCTCAAATTAAAACCAGATCCTTTGTGGTCAGTATTTCCTTTTGCACTTTTAAATTAAAACTTGGAAATATTAAGCAATGCTGGTCACTGCAGGCAAGAAAAAGCTTCACTTTTTATGCTGCTCCCTCTTGGAGATGAGCTATTTTGGTGGAAGAAAGTTCTCGAAGTGCACTTGGGGAGAGGAAACAAAAGGTTTATGCGGCAGGAAGAAAGCATGTATTTATTGATCCTTCGGTCTGTCATGTATGTATGCTGTATATCAAATCTACAGTCTCCTAGGAGTTTCAGTATCCTGAATCTGGACACCAAAGTGCCTTTAATTAAAATACTTCTCTGAATGTCTTGAGTTTCTGTAGTTTACTGTTTATTTTTAAACTATTAAAATATGGCAGAAACGGAACGGATGGGCATTGAAGTACTTCAAAAGATCCATTATTTCTCAACTCAGTGCCTTAAAATTCTTATTTTATTTTATGTATGAAGAAAGCAAGACAAAGTTGGTTTTAGTACCTTATCTACAGATTTGGGAACAGAACTTGACTCGGTCCCCTGAGCTAGCTACTAAAAACACACACTCCCTAAGAAAACCAAAAGCAGAGACAATTCAAACAAGTAGGAGAGAGAAAGGGGGGGGGACTGAAGCTGTGATGTGGCTTTGAACTTTCAAGTCCCTCAAATTGCAGCTCAGACTGTTGTCAAACGCAACAGCACAAAGGAGGGCTGAAAAGGTGTTGGGAAGGTTTGGGATTGCAGTCTGTATTCCTCGGTGCTAAGGTCTGCATTTGAATTTTATATCTGTATGTCATGTATATTTTGCATAGAGATCTATATGACATAAATACCCTATATAAGGAATTATATATATGTAGAACATCATATGTTGCTGAGATTAGGAAAATAACAACTGTTATCTGGGGTCAACCCAGTGGCCTGTGTAGGCAGATGTCCTGTTTCAAAACAGTAGCCACTATCTGATGATCCAGCAAGCATTTATCCCATTTAATGGCAAATAAAGTAATTATAAGATGATGCAGGAAATTTTTCTAACCCCATGGAGACAGTTACTGGCCTACATCCTGGTGCTCGTGGATTGATATCCTATGTGTATGTTTGTCTTGCTGAGAGTTACTTAAAGCTTTGAGAATAGAAAATAGCTCCAAGGATCTTGAGCTGAATTCATCCCAGCTGTGGCTTGACTAGGAAAAAAAATCTTTTTCAGAGATTAATACCACCTTTAGATATTCAGGAGGAGACTTGTGCAGGTATGTGCCCTCCAACAGACCTCTGTGCAACTTCAATGGCAATTTTTTCAACTTTGGTATGGAAACCTTCACATCTTATAGAGCAACTCCAGGAGCCCTTTCTTGGGTAGACTCCTCTGGAATGCAGGTTTTGGGTCACAGCCAGAGGGTGAGGAACCCCCAAGGTTCAATCCCTGTCCTGGCATGCAGAAGGGGGTCACAAGTGGATTGGCTCATCCTGTTTGCTCTTTGGGACAGAGACCTGTGACTTCCCCTCCAGAAGACATCACTGTTAGTGTGTTTCCAGAGAGAAAATATGTCACAGCCCCAGCATAGTATCATTGCAGTTGGAAGTCTTTGGTCTGAACCTGTATGTGTTTGTCTTTCCAGGTATGAGTCATTAAAAGAGCTTAATATTATTTTTTAACTTTTTTTAATGGGCTCAGTAGCCTGGTAAAACAGGATCATTGCCACACAAGAGATCAAGCTCTTTCACCCTCTTGATCTTTTTTGATCTTGAAAAAGGTCAGAAGAGTCTTACTGGGGATAAAAGACTTAAGAGAAGGGTTTTTTGTAGCAATTTTTAGTGTATTTTTACTTCCCCCCACCCCATTGTTGTACGACTCAAGCATGGAGAAGAATAACTTTAGTTGGGGTTGGGCTGTTTTATCTAGTCATATACTTGGGAGCAGACCTAAAAGCTAAAGCTTTTTTTTTGTTTGTTTCTTTCTTTCTCCTGGCTATGTATTTCTTCCACAGTCCCAGCTCGAGTGAGAGGTATCTTTGTGGCTGCAAAACCCTAATGGGGACCCCTGCTTACGCTCAGAAATACAATTGCAAAAAGCCCATTCCTTTATACAGCGGATTACTTTTAGATTTACTTCGATGTGATCCGTACGGATTCCCTTCATCTAAGGGGAGGTCTGATTGTCTTAGCTGACTTACACAGCCACACACCAAGAGAGCCTTATTTTGTGGAAGCCAAATCTCATTAATAGCAATCTGCTGCCCATCTTTTAATTAGCCAAAGAACCAGTGCCATTTCACAGCCACAGCAGTGGCAAGAAAGGAACATTGTAATATGAAATAAGGTGAGGTGTCCCCCAGGATTGAAAGCCTCCATTTATCTACATTACTCTATGGGCTGGGTTCTCATTTTGGATGGGGAATGGATGTATCTATTTTTATTATGTCACAAATACGCAAAAAGCAAATCTTTTTAACTTGTGAAATATCTTCAGGGTTAGCTAGCCTGGAGATCTGGAAACAGTGCAGATTTCAACATGAGAGACCTTATTCTACTGCTGGCATCCCTTGGCTATGATGTAAATACTAACCGCTGTCTTAATGAAGCTGTGAATCTTAAGATCAAAATATTCCCAATATTTAAAGTTTAAAACCACGACCTCTTTGGTTTTGGCAGGATTTTCAGGCCCATGCTCTGTGAGTCTGCATGGCTTGCCTATTAACTTCATTACAACATTTGTGGCGTATTCTTCCTATTTGTGTGTTGATTTTATCAGGTGCAGGGGAAATTGCATTATTTAGATTGTCTGCTGCTTGGTATAAGGGCATCCCTCCCTTGTGGTTTATACAATACTGTTCTGTAGGGGTTCATAAACAATTTGTGCTGCAATCATTTTCTAGTTATTTTTCTGTGTTTTATGGACTACGTTTTATGCTGCAGTTTCAGCGTATGTCTTTGTGATTCAGTAAACTTACCCAGTCCAGAATCAATACTTACATTTTCCTTCCCCATAATAGTAAAGGGCATATAAAATGCATGAGACAAAGTAAGCTCTTTCTAAAGATATGGGTTGAAATTGAAACTGCACTTAGAAATGTGAAAAATTAAATGAAGAGTTTTGAGTTCGGGACAGTTGTCTGTGATATAGAGGAAATATCAAAGAGTGTCAGAAAGTATCAGAGCACTGTGGTAGCAGCACTAACCGGTGCCACTGTCCTACTTGCTTGCAATCAATTGCTACTGAAGAAATTGTTCTATTTTTGTCTACTGTTATCCCTCGAAGTCAGCACAGGATAAAATGTAACTTAGAAACAAGAGAAAATTAAGTCAGTGGCAGGTGCTCTTCATCTGAGATGGGAAACAAGGACTGTAGGAGGAACACTTCCCTGTTTCATAGGTGTTTTCCATGAACCATACACAGTTAAACACACCATTAATGGCATTGAGAGCTCTGAGACTAGCAATAAATCGAGTGCTGGAGTTGGAAGAGACCGGATCCTGGGAATATTATGGGAATTGATATTCCTGCTTCCATGGCTCACCTGTATTTACAGTATAGGTAGAATAGCTACTCTTCCTGAATTTTTGGCTCATCCTAAAAATACAACAGTGGAGGGAGATGAGATCTTGTTTTTGGAAAACTGTAAGGGTAATTTGTGAACTGAAGACATGCATTTCCATAGAAGACTTTGAAGGTGGTTTATATGATGAAACCTCTGAATCTCTCAGGCTTAGCATGTATTAATAAGTATTCAGAAAAAGATAGGTATGGCCACAACAATCAGATATTCTGAGATACAACTCCATATGGGAAATTTTATATCATAGAGTCATAGAATGGTTGGAGTTGGAAGAGACCTTAAAGATCATCTAGTTCCAACCCCCCTGCCCTGGGCAGAGACACCTCCCACCACAGCAGGTTGCTTAAAGCCCCATCCAGCCTGGCCTTGGACCCCTCCAGGGATGGGGCAGCCACAGCTTCTCTGAGCAACCTGTTCCACTGTCTCAGCTCTCTCACAGCAAAGAATTTCTTTCTGGTACCTAATCTCAATCTCCCCTCTTTCAATTTAAAGCCGTTACCCCTTGTCCTGTCACTACGCTTCCTGACAAAGAGTCCCTCTCCAGCTCTCCTGTAGCTCCTTCAGGTACTGGAAGGCTGCTATAAGGTCTCCCAGAAGCCTTCTCTTCTCCAGGCTGAACAACCTCCAGGCTGAAGAACTCTCTCAGCCTGTCCTCATAGGAGGGCTATCCTCCTTTTGAACTTCACTTTGTACCTAATCAAAACAAAGAAATTAGATAGCAAAGATATACATTACAGTCTAAATAAAGTATCATGAGATGAAAACATTTGCTAAAAGCACTGCATTTTGAAAGTGTTTATGATACTAGACTGACAGCTGTGGTTCTTCTTAGCCATGTTGCTGCATTCGGCTTGTAAGGAAATCTTATTTTGTTCCCTTTACAGGAATTAAAAGGAAACTGAGGCTATTAGAACAGCTCTGTGGAGGTGGGTCTAAAGGCCAGCTAGTCCACAAGAATGGCTGGGCCTTGTCATAGAAAGGCAAGTGATAGGAAGTCCCAGGGAGACAGCACTCACTTAGGTACTGTTGCCCTACAGTATCATTTGGATTTAAGTGTTGGTTTTAGTATGGGTGGGCAACAAGGGCTGGCTTCTACAGAGGAGAAACTTCTTGGAAAGGGAACTGAAGCTCAGTTCAGCTGTCTCTGGATATGACATAGATGGTTGCTGAGTTGAAGACACACATACTGGTATAAAACAGTATTTTCTCTAGTCACCAGTTAGTGTTGTTCCATTAAAAATATCCCAGAATGGCAGTTGTCATCTTTAACTGAATGTTGTAGTTCATGGTGACAAAATCATTGAAGGTTTTCTGGCTGTGACTATGATCAGAATCTCCTTTCTTCTCAAGTGGAATATACACATGGACAACTATTAATTTTGCCTGTGTCAGGCAATATGGTTAGCAATAGCTAAAACCAGAGACTAGTTATGCAGGGTAATTCCTTTAAACTATCAACATAACATCTGTTATTTTTGTTTTGTAAAGTTCAGGTCTAACCTTAGATTTGTCAGGCGTTTGTTGACACACAGAGAAGGGTAAAGTTTGCAATGAACCGGGGTATTTCCCTGTGCAGACACTTCTGTTCCACGTCCTACACACTATGCATGGTATCATCTTCCAGAGAGTTACCTCTGATGGACAGGATTAGGGGAAATCCTTGTTTCTTTGGTGATTTTCAAACACTATCAGACAATGATGCCAACTAAGAGTGAATTAATGAGATATTGGAGCCTGGCAAGTAGAAAGTGGCTTTAAATAACCCTGATTAGCCTTTTCTCAGTTCCTTAGAGCGCAGGCAAGGCTTGAACAACAACAAAGACCCCACACTCACACTTTTTATTAGTTTGGTGGAAAAAGAGTGTGCTTTTCAGAGGGTGTTAATTAAAAGATTTAGGCTCCATTCACACTGCCCATATCCCTTGTTTCATCTTTCCCTCCTTTTTGTGTAGTTTGTTTGCAATGTGAGAGGTAGAACTGATGTTATGACAGATAATGTTGACTTTTAAACAGTTCGCTCAGATCTTATCTGTGAGAAAAATATAAGCCCTAATTGAGCATAGGAGTTTCACTTTTTACACGATGGCTTCATTAGACATGAACTTTTATTTTAAGTCATTTAAAATGTCTTTCACTCTTCAAAATAAGTTTTCACCTCTTTTCTGTCGTTCTCCAGGGATATCTCCCTTACACCTTTGTAGCTGCTACATTTTGCCTCTTCAATGAATAAATAAAATAAAAATCTTCAAACCCTTTAATCATAAAGTTGTACTTTTATAAACCTTAAGCATATTAAAATCATTGCATCAGCCTCTTCTAGTCATACAAAATTCATCGTGTACAGACCACGGCATCAGCCAAGAAATTTTTCAGAATCTGAGAGATATATATAACTGTTTTAAGTAGCTAAATTTAAGTAAACGATTAAATCATAAAATTTTCTGCTGTATTTCAGATTTATTTTTAGATAATATTTATATGTACATTCCCATACCTTTTTCCAGAAGGAGACAGACTGGTATTTGTTTGATTCAGCCCCAAAGTCTACAGCTTACCAAAGAAACTCCAAACAAAACTGTGGAAACAGGAGACAATAGAAAACTTGGCTTATTTTTAGTGACAGTCAAATTCACACTCTGAATTCTAGTCAGTAAAACCATAGGGAAGCAAGAGAATGAAAAATAGATTAGGTTTCACCATCATTTCTGGCTAAGAAGTTTGTTTCTTGTAAGACTATATTTTAGATATGTGAAGCATCTCTAATTCTGCTGCGAAGCTCATCATACGTGTACAGAACGTGACTTGACGCTGAGAAAAATCCTTTGCGCTCACCTTTAAAATTATATTATACAAAACAAGATGTAAAAAGCTAAATAAGGGCTCATTCCTTCTTGGGAAGTGTGAGACTGCTCCAGTACAGTCGTTCTCTAATAGCTCTGAAATATTTTTCATACAATTCTTTGGTGTTACCCTCTCAGTACGGGAAGGTGAAGATACCGGTGGGGCACTGGGGCGGGAGAGAAGGAATCCTGTTTTTTCTAGTAGTTAATTATATTGCTGCATGCTTTCACTGGCAAACGTCTACAGCACACTTTAAAAAAGAAGAAAAAAATTGAAAAGGACGATTGGTGCTTGTTTATAGACTCTGCTATTTTGCAGCACTGTAGTCGAGCAGCCACCTACAGTTCATCCTTATGTTAATACTAACGTTACCAATTTTAACATTATATGCCTCTTTCCACCGGCCCCTGTTGGAACCAACAGCCTACGGCAAGTGCTGTACTGCCTTTTACTTAATTGCTTCTTAAAGCTAACAGTGAATTACATTAAGTGTAATTTCATTGTCGTTGGATCTTGGTGAGTTTGAGGTGGCACGTTTGCCATGGGAGTTCTTTTTCTCTGGTTCAGTGGCTATATCCGGGTGGGATGCATTTCTCCTGGAGTAATCCAGGAGAATCTTTCCTTTGAAGAGGAACAGATGTAGATTTACATATCTGGAGGTCTCTGGCCTCTGATGAGATTAGTTGGTGTTTTTAAACCCTACTGGAAGGTGCATATTTAATAAATGCCTAAAGCAAGCCTGTGTGAAATGGCTGGGCCCTGGGAGACTTTGAATGAGAGGAGAGGAGGAGATGTCAAGTTGCACATTGTGGTACCATCATAATCACTGCTGAAAATAGGCCAACACTTGCAATAACAAATAGATTCAGATTCTGCTGTAAAAGTAGTAGAGAAAAAAATGAGTGAGGGAACTGCCTCAATACCATTCAGGTTTAAATTTCAGCTGATCGGTTTCTTTCTAATTTCCTAATAATTAAAGAAAGATGAAAATTCACAGGTTTAAAAGCTGGCAACCCTCCCTGCCCCCTGCCAAATAATCTCTGCTTTTCTAACACGCTTGTTTGAAATAACTGGGTACCCTGCAATAGAAATCAGTATTTTTGCTTTACTGAAAGAGTGTATTTTGAGATGAAGGGGAAGAGCTTGTGGTAAAACTGGAGATTAAATAAACTTCCATGAGAAAGACTGAGTGTATTTGACTGCAGCCTTTCTTTTCTTTTCTTTTCTTTTACATAGAAGGTAAGTGTGAAACAGAAGTTAAAAACTGTATGTCACGCCCTTCTTTTGGGGTGCTGTTCCTCTAAATATAGCTCTGGCATATATGATACCGTGGTAGAACCACCTTTGCACATTCTTGTTATTGCTGGTTTGGGCCCAGATCCCGCCATTCTGCACTGCATTCACAGCCTCTGAAATGGTGCCGGGGCCTGCAAGTACACTGGGGTTGCATCCCCCTTCCTTTCCTTTCACCTCCTTTCCGCTTGTCACACGACGTTACTTTTTTTCTTAGAAGCTCCCCATTTGTGTCACACTCTGCTGTTCCCGCCTGTGTTGCACAGCAGGTTGTGTAATACCATTGCCTGAAACCTGTAAAGTTCTGGGGGGAGCTGGTACCCCGCCACCTTCATCTTCTACAGCATCTGCCTCCGCTGCCCCAGCACTGCCAACAGCCGGCTCTGACGCGTATCCCACTACACCCGGTCAGGCAGCTCTCTTCTGCTCTGCTCTCCATCCTCACCTCCAATGGCATCTGCTCCCTCCTGGCATGTATAGCAGGAATCCTTTCCTGCAAGTACCTACAGCATTTGCTCTGCTCCTGTCACCCACACCTGGCCTTTGCAACACCCTTTCATTTGTGGAACACGTCTGGGTGTGGGTCCTGCCTGTCCCCCCATCCTGTGACTGTTCTGTCACCTGCATCTATCCTTTGCCTCCCTATTGCCACTGAAATGCCAATGCAGATTAACATTTCTTGGGCTCGGGGTGTTTTATCCTTTAAGGGGGCCTTGCAAAAAGCTGGATGCCGTGGTGACAGGGGCAGCAGCCTTATCCGAGGTACGGGCAGGTCTCCACTGAAGCCTGGCAGCGACAGCATTAATCCCTCACATGAAAGGCCAAAAAGCTAAAAGAATACAGGGCTCTGCTGAGGTTAACAGTGAAACAGAGACCTGGGTGACAAAAGAAGGTGCTCAGATCTGTAGATAAGGAGCTTTCAGAGGCCTCTGAGCAAGGACCCTGTTTAACTCCCTGTGGAGCACCAAGGGCCCTGCAGGGCTGAGGGAGGGGTGTCACAGCAGGAGTTAGGGCAAGGAGACTGTTCCCCAACTGGACTGCATTTTTCAACCTCTAGCTACATTTTATTGTGTGGTTTGAGCTAGTTCCTGCTCTGGATCTGGTTTAATTTAATTCTGGAAAAGCTACCCATCTACGGTGCAGGCATACTATTAGGACTTGCCAGCATCTAGTGATAATTGCCCAGATGGGCAGAAACAATCTTTTATTGTTACTTTTGTTGGGTTAAAGTTAGGAGGGGGGCTGCTTGCCATCAGGCTCAGAGCAAGGAAGCAGTTCATAGGGGTTGTAAGCGGTATCTTTGCCACTGATGATGAAAGCAACATAAAATGCTTTGGGGGGGAATTTACCCTTGGGTTGAGACTCAGGCCAAGGCCTATATATCACTCCTGTCCTCGTAAGCTTTATTTTTGAGGCCCGAGTGAGGCTGGTGGTGCGCTGGTGTTGGACTTTGTGCAGTGGAAAATATTGCTCTGGGGGTTCAGTCCCTGGCTATTTTTCAGGCAAAACTCCCAATTGTTTTCAATGTGCAAATACCACAAAGGCCCTGTTTTCAGTTCTCTCTCATTAGATTGCAAAACTGTTTCAGTTATATCCTATGGATTTCACAGGCATGTAGCTTCCTGAACACCCACATTGAGGAAAGGAAGGCTTCGTGTTTGGATCTCTGTTTTGCTAACATGCCAGCAAACAAAACCCCATAGGACCACATAGGACAGCTACAATATGAGTATTATTCTAAGAAATAGTCAACATTTGCCAGCCCTGACCACATGGTGACATCTGAATTTAGCACACTTTTCCCTGTCCTTGGAATGAAAAGATGCCTAGGGAAAGCTCAGTTAGTAAATTACTGTTGACTTAGCCTTTTTTCTCAACTCTCTTACTGTGGACAGCTTACTAGGCAGAAAAACCCCTCTGAGACAAAAGTAAATAAAGAATTAAACAAAGTAACTAGAAGAAGAAGTTAGAAACCTTCTCTTACCAGCATGGTATTACTAGATTGTCTGCTAGATAGAAAAACAGCATAAATAAATACTGGTTTGGAAAACGGTGGCATGGATAGTACTTCTCAGATGGACTGTGCCGCAGTGGGTGCCCAGGGCGGTAAAACACCCATATAGGTCTCATCTGTAGCTATTCTAATCTTTTGCTGAAGTACTGCTTAAATACCTCAAGCTATCTGTACCAGTGTGCTATTCAAAACGTCATTGGTTTCAGGGTGATTAGACAAATTCCTGTTCTGGAGGGGCCACTGTATTACTAGAGGTTGGACTTCACTAGAAATCCCAGTAGCCTTCGTGCAGCTTCCTTAGATTACAATTGGGTGCTTTTTTCCTTCTCTGCAAATTGTTAAATACTATTTCAGCATATCTATCAGCTTTCTGGGCTCAGGGCAAGCTTGTGTGAAGTCAAACCGTGTTCCCTCCTGGGTACGCCTGCCAAGCGTCCCCACAGCGGGCTGCCTCCTCAGGCTCCCCGCTCTGCTCATAAGCCTTTGTCAGCTCAGTCCTGACCCAAACCACAGGAACCCCTTTTTCATCTATAGCTTTTCACACGAATGCTCATTGCTCTTCATGTTTTTAATTTTTTTGCTGTCTTTTTCCATTCGCCCCCGCTTTGAAAGCCTGCTCCTCCTCCTTGCTGATTGCTATGGGACAAGGGCCAGCTCCCATAGTGGGGGTACTTTCCACAAGCCTCTTTTTTTCACAACTTCTCTACTTATTTGTTAGCACTGGGACTTGTTTCCTTAGTAGACACAATAACTCTCTCACAACCCGTCTCTCTAAGTGTGCTAAGACTGGCTACTGATGGCTCTCTTTTTGTATATAGTCTATAGTTTTGGGGAGTTATTTTGCCTGTTCCAGCTCTTCCATCTATTTTCAGGAGTCTAACCTTCACAGAGTCCTTTTCCAGGTTCTTCAGAACTGTTTGTGGCACTAATCCCAACCAAAGAGTAAAAGAGTCTGTGTTATAGATAGTCCCAGATCACTCTGGCTGACAGCAGTTTGGTGGACAGGCTGTTCTTCCTTTGCCCTGGCAGAAGAGCAGTGTTATTTCCTATTTCCCCTTCTTTATTTCAGGCAAGTATGATTTTTCCAGGTTTTTATCCTGGCCCCTTTTATTCCTGCAGCTAGATTACATCCTTTTGGTAACACTGAGAAGAATGCCTGTCACTAATCTTTTTCTTTTTTTTTCTGTAGCTTTATTTGTGAAGATAAGGAAGAAGTAAATGTTGATACAATACTTAACTTGCAAGATTTGCTTTTTGGAAACTTCCGAATTGCAAGGTTTAAAAGTTTCTAGTGAAGTTATCCTGGCCTTGTTTCTGGTCTGTGGTATTTCTAGCTCTTCTTTTGTTATGCGTAAGCAATGCTGCCTCGCTCCTCATTAGTAACACACACCACAGATCTGCAGAATGATGTGGCTGAATTAATTTTGCCAGAACAGCTTCTATTTTTGATATTTCTTGTCTCTCTTTAGCTTTTTATTAGGCCATGGCTATTGCATTTAGTATTCTGATGTCCCGTTACCAGGGGATGCTCTGCTCTCTCTCTGCTGTCCTGCTGACATTTCCTCAGGATGTTCCTTCATCAGAATCGCTGTGATTTATGGCAGCATAAGGATGATTTTTCCCAGAACGTGTTTCATAAATTGCAAAATTTTTACCTTATCAAAAGTTCTACTTTTAAAAATGGTTTTTTTTTCCGTCATGCTTGCCCTCTTCTCACTTTTAAATTCTTTGTTCATTGTAATTAGTATCTCCCCAGCTTTGCATAATTTTTACATGAAAAAGCCATGTTTGCTTGCACTGAACACGACACAGTGCTCGGTTCTTGTGAATTTATCATGTGCTTTATTTGTGAAATCACCGCTTGTGTCTGTGCAAATTAACCCTTCTTGTCAGGAGCTAGTCTCTGAAAATACCTATCCAAATATGGTTTTATAGGCTTTTGCAGTGAAATCTCTCTTAGTCTCTTTGGAAATTGTCTACAGACATCGCCTTTTGCATTCCTAACTGCAGATTACCCCCCATGCCCAGGCGCTGAGCTGGGCTGTGCTCACGCAGTGAGTGACGGGAGGTCCCTTCCCCACCACTGCCACCAAAGCCCGACAGCCCCACTCGGGGCCCAGCTTTCTATTGCAGCGAGAAGCGTCTCTGGTTCCCCAACTGAAAATCTCCCGTGCTGCAGCATAAGGATGCTTTCTCAGTGCTGGGCTCTGCAGCAAAATGCAATATGAATTTCCATGGAAAAGCAGCTGTCACGGATTTCTCCTTCCTCTCCACTCGGTAGCACACCCGCCTTCAGCCTGGCCTCTCAGTTGGTCAAGACTGGTCAGGTCTATGTTCATAAGAGTTTGGGAGGAATATTGTGGTTTTATAATTATCTCACCTAAACTTTAACTCCAGTCGTACAGTCAGGTCTATTATTTTCTTGTTCACAAGGAGGTGGTGAACTCGACCTGTATCAGTAGAGTAGTGAAAATACCTGTTGGTGTTACGCTGGCTTGCTTTGGCCTCCAAACAGGACAGATGAGGCCCTTCCTTGTACCGAAACTGTGAATGAGTGCCAGGTCTTCCACCTACCTCTTGAAACAATTCCCCTTGCCTTTTTTTTTTTTTTAACTTGCCATTTTGGTTCTTAATAAGCAAAAGAAAAAAATGTTAATTTCCAAATTAAAAGAAGGGATTTGTGTCTCTGATTAAAAAAAAAGGAAAAAAAAACCAAAGAAAGGAATTCGTAAAATAAAATAAACTTCTTATTAAACTTATTAAACTTCAACAATATTTTTCACTACCTGTGAAACAAAAAATGTGGGCAATAGTATTTTGGCTTAGCTGTTTATCACATTTTTACCGATAAGCAACCTCTCTTCCTTAGTGTCAGCTTCCGCTGCAGCCATTTACTGAGTGGCCCTGTGTGGGCCACATCTTGTTAGAATTGATAGCAACAGATATCTGTCTGGGGGGGTCATCTTGTTATAAATGCTTGGTTCTTGTTTTTTACTTCTACAGAAATTACTATAAATTGAAAATTTGAACATTAATTTATGGAAACTTTTCAACCCTCTCATTTTGTTCTGCTTTCATTTAATTCCTTTTTTTTTTCTTTCCTCTCATCTGCTTCCTAAAGCAGATGCTAAAGCACATTCCTAGTAGATTCCTAAAGCAGAACTTTCTAAAGTTCTTTGTGCTGAGTTGTTAAGATTATTTTTTTAAAAATGTTTTGCTCTGAAAGATATTAATGCAATTATCTGAGGTCTCTAGTTAAAAGCCCCTGGCATTGTATTTACTAAAATCATGTTCAAATAGTGACTAGTTCCATCGCAGTCAGTGGCAAAACGTCTTGTCAGCCAGAGCTACACAGAATTTATAAAAATGGTTGTCAAAAAGAAATACAGTAATTCAGTTACTTCAGTTGGGGGATAGAAGCGAGGTGCTTGTGCTTTGTCTTCAGTTGAAGCTTGTTTTCTAATTATAATGGGGACAGGATTGGGCCTGAAGATCATAAAATGAGATCATTACTATGTCTATGAAATCTGCAACGAGTCATATTGTCAAAGCCTGCTGAAGACCTGTGCTGCATGAGTGCCCACCACCCTGAGCCAGCCACCCCTCCCACCCCACAGCCACTATCTGCAGCCTATTCTGCTCTTATGCTTGGGAGACCTGCTTTGTGTAAATCAGGGAAAACATCGAGAAATTGTGTTCCGGCACCATGATCCAGAGAACCTTCTGAGAGCTGAATAAACAGAAGAAAATTGACGGCATGGCAGAAATGACATCAAGCACGAGGGAAGGTGGCAGTGCCATAATGAGTGCCTGCCTGGTGGGCAGCTATCTGGGCACCGAAGTATTGGGAGGCACTTGAATCTTTTCAAGCCTGGAACTAAACCAATGCTTAAGGCTTGTGTGTGGTCTTTCCTGACCTCCTGCTTTACCCATCCAGGTGGTGGGATGCTCCTGTGCGGGTGGTTGTTCTGGGGTAATGAAGTGCTGTTGCAAATGCTCCCTGCAAGTGCCATTTCTCCTTGTGGGAATTGCTTCATGGTGATAGTTCAAAGGATGAGCTCTCTCTGCTGATTTGCTTTTAAAGTGTATCTGTTAACAAGACATGTTTAGTAAAAATGGTAAAGCAGAAGTGTTTGGGTCTTTTAATAAGGTCACTGGTACTTGAATGAAATTCACTCAAATTCATCACAAGAGCGATGAATCTTTAAAGTCTTCTAAATAGGCCTTGAGCTCCATTTGCATACATCTTTATGGAAAATATGAAGTTCCATGCAATTACAAGACACATCATGGAAGCTGTACCTGCATAAATGATATGTGAAAAGTGGCACTGGTTGCCATCTTCCAAAATGTCTGTGATTTTAATCCAATGTAGATGTCTTGGATTCATGAAAGGTGATTTTGTATTCAGTTACATGAGTAAATGCAACTTTTTTTGTGTTTGCATTCAATTCATTCAAGCATCCAACAATCTTTGCTCCCCAGAAGTGAGTGCAGTGCCGACTATTCGCAGGCTTACAGTTAAAGTAAATAAATTATAATAACACTTAAATAAAAGGATATAAAATTTATAGAAACACAAAACCACGATATATCTTATTCTCATAGTTTATATTTAGTTTTCATTATTATCTCCATAAACAATTATAAATACAATGAAACCCTATAAACAAATACAAACCTGAAGTAACTAAAATATATCAATCTGTCTACCTGTTAATGCCTGGGTGATATTGTTCTCATTTTCTGCTAAATGCACGTATACAACTGAATCCCCAAGTCTCCTTAATATAACATTGATAAGAAGGTCTATTTAGTCATTTTTCTGGCACTGTTTTGTATTTCAGTGTTAGTTTGGTGTCTTTTGTCAGTCGTTCCACCTGGACTGTTGCTCAGATAAAGAATAGCCAAGCTTGCATTTCAGTCACAAAACACAGCTGATTTCCTCCCCCTGCCATCTCCCCTCCAGTGCCAGGAGATGCTGAAGCTCTTCTGCCCGTTGGAGTTGTACTGTTGTTCCAGAAAACAAGTTGTTAGGTTCCAGGAATGAATGAGTTAAAGGCAGTGTTTGGATCAGTGTTGTGAAACTATATATTATCTATTGTATTTCCTTGGCCTTAAGTGGATTCTAGCATGGGATGAATTAGGTTGGCTAGATATTTTCTGCTGACTGTGATATCCCTGTTGAGCAGCTTTCCCAGTACGAATATATTTGGCCCTTCTTTTTTTCTCCCCACAAGCTATATCCCTGTATAAAAACAGCTTTATCTCTAAAGAGCAAATAACACCCAGTGCTCATAACAGATGCCAAGAAATGTTTCTGTTTTGATTTTTGAAAATAAAAATTCAACTGTGTTCAATAAAATTCAGAAGCCGTTTTCCTCTGTGGAAATTAAAGGAATCCAAGGAAGTCTAGGAAGATAGCGACCTTCCTAATTAAAGCGGTAGCAACTGCAGGAATCCAGTTTTTACAACCACCTCTATCTCACTGTGCTGAGAACAAAGCAGTCCTCCATTAATATTTTATTTTCTCTTTTCTTCCACTATAACAATGCTCTATGTTCTGTGAGAGCCCTGGAAAGACATGCAGAGCTATGTTAATTATGGTTTAAATAATTGACATTCTGATTGTGTTGTACTTTCCGAATTGTATGTGGCGTGTCACTGGTTCTACATATAATTACATCTATTCACTGCCATCATTTTTCCCAATTACATCACAGTATACAGTAGTCTCCATTGCTAAATCCTATGCGGTATCTAATAATGTCTTCACCAAATGACCTTTGTTTTTAAGCGCACGGAGCCTGTGTAGCAGTGGAGGTCTCGGTGCCGTCAGAGCTAATGCATGCGTCCAGGAAGATCTATTATGAAGCAGTTAATGTCAGGGGAGTTGGGAGTCTGCAGCAGAAGCACACTCGGAGTCTAAAGGGTGGGTATTAGGAAATTTCCAGTGTGGTCTGATGGTAATTCCTTATTTAACATTGCATCTAGCTTCTCAGCTTCTGGGAACCCAGATAGTTATTAGTTGCTGTTTTATAGATTTGTGCACTAACTACTGGGATTATTAAGCACATCCAGCTGTATTATGTACAGTACCCTGCAACAACGTAAACAAGCTTCCAGGACTCATCTTCAGGTGCTGACTGAGTCATTCTGAAAGCTTGAGCGTATGCACATGTTTGGAGGGTGAGTAACCAACTACTTCTTGGAGCACCTCATTAGTTGACATGACTGCTACCCAGCTGCTTCCAGTTCAGGGGTTGTTCAGTAAGCAGTAACTTGAAAATTAACTTCTATCTCTTATGATGCAGCCTTAGTCAACTAAAAAATCTTTATGGCTTCTTTGAAAGCCCCCATTTGTTGGCGTGATTGCAGGGTGCCTCCTCTTGCTCAAGAGTAGTGCGAGGAACTCCTTGCTAAATGTCAGCTTTGAATGTTCCTTCTGCTGCTTGCAAATAACCTTCTGCCCAACAGGAACTGATAAGGGAGAAGGATTAGTGCTTGGAAAGGCTAGAGCACAAGTTATGCTCAGGTTTGTAGCAATGACCACTCTGTAATGATTGCCCCTATCTGTGTCCTTACCTCCCAGTAAAAGTGAGGTGGCTGTACTCCTCAGTGAAGTGGGGGAGATGAACAACTTCATGTTTACCGTGGAACAAGGATCTGTGCAGCAGAAGTTGCAGGGCAGCTGGTATTGCTTCTGAATCCACACCTTACCTCCCATTGTAGTAACTTGTCCATAGAACCAAACCCTTAATGTTCTCATGTCTCATATCCATTAACTGAAAATGGTAACGTAGGATGAGTAGAAACGGGATTTGGACCCGTAGTGACTTTCGGGGGTCTGTTCAAACTAATCATAAAGGGCTTAGTAAGGTCAGCACATACTTCAGAGCCTTCGGGAACTGGGAGTCTTGGACAGCGAGTGCTTGTTGGGTTACAATGAATGGGTGGAGGAATGATGCTGTGTCAGTATCAGATACACCTTCAAAAAACAGGGAGCTGTTGGGTATTCCTGACAAAACACATTTAAAAAAAAAAAATTAAACAGAAAAAAATTAAAACCTTTGTGGTTTGTGTCATACTTCACAAACAGGCTGGTAAAGTCCTGGAAGTTTGGGTGTTGGAACTCAGTCATCTTTAAGGTCCCTTCCAACTAAACCATTCTGTGACTCTATAAGTACTGCAGGATGGGAATATTAGTGGTAGAAATAGCCATCATTGTTTTTTTTTTAAAGGAACAAATATTGCTTCTTCCTATTTGGTCTGGAAGCGTATTCAAAGTGTAGGGAAATAGGAATTGTAACCATTTATGTGAAGCAATGGCATGACCTTTTTCTGTGCCAGAGAAGAGTGAAAGCAGCTATCTGAGAGTACTTTGGAAGGTGGATCTCACGCCATATAGGCTAGATGCATGATACAGCCCAGAAACACGAGCATTTTACCAGATGAGAGAAGGGAAATGGGAAAGAAAGGCATTCTCTAGAAATGTCAGATGGGATTTTCAGAAGTATTTAGCAATTGTCTGTGTCTGGAAAAGCTGTCCCTGTTCAGGACATCACTTGAACATGTGGGGCTGTGCTGCTGATGCTGACGGAGCAGAAGTGTTACACGAGGCTGAGCATCCCGCATATGGCTGGGCTTAGGAATGTGCGGAAATGCTTTGTCTGAATTAAGGGCTCTTTTTAGAGATTTCCACGCGTTGGCAGAGGTTGAAAAGGTTCATCTTGAAAAGCAGGAATTTAACTTTTTACAGTGATTTTGTGCATGGCTAAGAAGTACATGTACAAAATACTGTCCTTCTTTTCCTATGCTGGGTTAGAGTTCAGGAGCTTTTTCTC
The DNA here is from genome assembly GCA_013400555.1 of Jacana jacana. Taxonomy (NCBI): domain Eukaryota; kingdom Metazoa; phylum Chordata; class Aves; order Charadriiformes; family Jacanidae; genus Jacana; species Jacana jacana. The sequence goes on from VZTM01007928.1 coordinate 211,140, forward strand.
TGGAAATGCTGTGTGCATTTATACTTGGAAAGCAATGAGTGCTTTTAATCAGCACAGACACTTGTGTGGAGGCACAAGAGAAATGACGCCAGTTTGAAAATATGAATAAGGGGTTTTTTGTATTTTAGAAGTTTAATACACATGGTTAAAAATTTTAGACTGAGAACTTGACAGAGCTTTCTCATATCAAAAATCAATGTTAAACTGCACTGTAAATTGAAAAAAACCCATCTTGCTTGTGTATCAGGGATAAGTCTTGTTTTCATCTTGTTTGCCCTTATTCCTTGGTGTCATTACCAAAACATGTATTTCAGTGCATTAGAAAATGTAATTTGAGTCAACTGATACCTGAATCAGTTCTGGGATATATGTAATTTCCTGTGATGTTGAACAGAGAGAATTGATTTCAGATGCATATTTTTGGATTAAGGTGAAGGGATCAAATAGGAACCTAACTCTTGCGTCTGGTGATTGAATTTGACCTGCTGTGCTATCAGAAGCGGAATCCTGCAGGATCCTACCTGGGACATATAAATGCCACAGCTGTGTATTCATTTTGTCCTGTTAAGGAGAGCTGGGTGGGGGAAGTGGTGAATCAGTGACAATCAATATTTATGACACACATAAAGGAATTGTCAGAAATTTGCGAGAAGCTGTTTCCCTATATTTTTTCTTGTATTTTGTGCTTATAGATAATCATTCTTAGTACCTGCTCGAAGTATAGCACGGAACGTGGAGGGGGCTTCTTGCTCACTGACTGCTCACAGGCTGAAAACTCCTGCTGCGCTCCGTGTCCTGGCTGGCTTTCCTATGAAACCGGCTGGAGCTGTCGAACCGTTGCAGTATCGTTCTTGCTGCTGTCCTAGTCTGGGATTGATACTTAACAGTGATTGTTTGAAAAGATGATCACAGAATCTATGAGATATTCTAGGTGGCTTAATTTTTGTTTTACTAAGACAGTATTTTCTGGAGCAGAGCCAGTGTTTTAGACCTAAACCCAAGGCAGTCTAACTCATGCTCTAGGTTGGGCTTTGCTGTGCAATGGAGGTTGAAAAACCCTGCAAAATTTTCTTTCAGGTGAATTTAGATCACAAATTCATGTGGTTAGAACTACATTTCAAAACTTCCATGTTTTTTTTTAAATCTGGTTTCTCCAGGAAATTGTATATTTTTTTGGGGTCCACATATTTTCTGGTAATAATTTTTGAACCATTTTGCTCATTATGTTTGGCACAAAAGTAAAGCCTATAATATTTAGTTTTGTGAAAATAGGTGGCCCAGCAGCAGAGAGAGAGATCCTACTGATGCCATTGCTGCAGAGAGGTGACACTGTGCGTGTACTTCTTCAAGGAAACAGAGATTTTGCAGCAAAAATGACAGAAATAAGAGCTAGTGGGTAGAAATGTACGTGCTGTGGAACCAGGTTGTGAAATAATTCCATAAACAGCAAAACTGGTTTCATGAAAAAGGGGCAGAAGCATAATTCTACGTGCTACCTCTCTGTAGGACCTGAGGAAGCTGTACGTGGTAGTATCTAATTCTGATTGATATTTCCAAATTATATTTGAAAATAGTTCACAGCTAATAGCCTGGACGTGTGAACATGTAGTTCTGTGCCACCACTGTGCACATGTGTATTTATATATGCTTTTATTGCTCATATTGTGTTGTTTGTCTGTTGTACTTGTTTCATAAAGAAGGTTTCTTATTTGCTGCAAGTCTTAATTCTGTAAATGAATTATAAATATTGTCCATTTGTATTCAACATCATTGTCTTTTAGGGGAACAAACTTCCCTTTGTCCTTTCCATTCTTCCTGCATCTTCCCCAGGCCACATAGCACCAGGCACAGTTCAGAAAGTACATGAGCAGCAAAGTGCTCTCCAGAATTACCACTTGATCACAAATGTCCTTTGATGTGTCTTTAGTCCTCAGTATTTGCAGAAGAGACTAATGCTATGGGGGTACCTCAGGCTGTGGGTACTTGGAAGAAGCACGGTCTTTATTTAACGCATAACCTCCATTCTGTGAAATTCAGACTTTTATCAAGGATAGGGCTTTGGGCTGCAGAATAAATGGGCCTGAGTACTTTTGTTTACAAATTTTAGAATGTGTCTATAATCTGGTTAGGAAATAGTAATTTTATTCATATTCCAGCATCCACTGTGGAGGTTTCACTCCTGTGTGTTGATATCACTTAATACTTCAACGCAAATTTCCTGCATAAATCTCTCTGTACGGTCATAATGAGAGGAACACTGAATTTTCTGAGTTTAGCTCTCCCCTCCTTTTAAAAGGATTAAGCTTCTTAAAGTTCAAATGAGTACCTGATGAGCTCTCAGTCGCTAGAGTCTTACATGGAAAACCTCCTACACCAATTTGGTATCTTTGCAAGTCCTGCAAACGTTTCTTTCTGTTCACTCCAGTGTACTTCTCAGCATTTATTGTGAACACGCAAACATCTTCTACTTACTTTGTTTTAATGGAGAAGCAGCCATGAGTGATGGAATTCTACATTGTCATTTTCATTTTCTAGGCAGCTGTTGCAAAATTAAAAAGCTGTAAAGTTACAAATGGCTTCATATGAAGCAACACGCAGCGTGGAATTTCCTGCTGGTGGTTAAAATAATACAATTACTTTTAACAGATGAAAACAGTTAAGGGTCCAAAACAGGTCCCTGTTTAAAAAACCTATAACCCTTTTCTTCTGAAAGTATTCTTTATATGTTTGCTTGAAAACAAGGATGAACAATCTCGGCATAGAGTATTTGTATTCTTCTGGGGGGTTGGCATGCAACACAGCTCAAGAATAACCATCACAGTGGCGGGTCAGGGGCTGGTAACCCCAAAGCTTTACTGGAGGTCAATACACCAGGCTTACATCCTTGTTGATTCCTGTGCCCATCTGCAGTCAAACAGCCATATGCTCAGAGACATCTTTGTCTTTTCTAGGGTTTTCTCCCCTGCACCAAAAAGAAAAGTCATTAGGTTTGACAAGAATGGTACATTTCCTAGTAATTACAAGGGAGCACAAAACAAACCCGGCCCAATTCCACAATCTCCGTGAATGTCCTAATGCACCGAAGAATGTTTCTACATTCTGTTAGAGAGAAACTGATTAATTGGTTCTTTGTAACTCCAAATTGAAATCACAGCGTTAACCGGGTTGTGCTCAGCGCGGGAAACCTTTGGGGATGCCAAAGTTTGGACAGGAGTCTGGGACGTGGAGAGGTCCCAGAACTATTGTGTTCAGTGAGCTGTGAAAAGTCATTCAGAAGAGAAACACTCAGCATCCTTTATTTATTTGCATTGAAATATTTATCTGTGATGTGAGGCATTCATAATAGATTGTCAATCTCTTGTGCCTCCTGATGAATCTGGGTGTCTTGCATTGAATTCTAAGCGTTTCCTTCTGTGAATAATTTCACAATTGTCGCATTTCCAACCTGTGAATGTTCCCTGACCTTTGGATCCGTATTATCTTTTTGTTTTTTTCTTTCTCTAGGAAGGGAAATAGGAAGCCTTTAATTTTCTGTTTAAAAAAAAAACCAACTCACCTACGTAAATTATTAATTTTTGAACTTGGAGATTAAAACTCAATCAAGCTGAAAATTCATGTCTTGCTGCTCTTTCCTGATAATTGAAGGAAATTATTTATGTAGCATAGATTAATATTGTTTCATGTTCTACCTGACATTCCAGATTAAAGTATGACTTTGAAATAGAGACGGGTTGGGACTGAAATACCCGGTACGACCACACTAGCACTTGGAAAGCAATGTGTGACGTTCTTAGTACCAAAGCTCACAAAGGAAGTCAATTTTCATGTCCATCTTGTTACGTGCTGGGTGAAACAGAGAGAGAAATGAGCTTGGGAGACAAAAAAAAATAAATAAATGTAGAGAAACAGAGCAAGGGCATGATAAGAATGAGCACTGCGTCTCCTCCATCCTTAGCGCTGACTTGCAGCGGGGTGGGTTGCCACGGGAGCCCCGTTTTGGGTAGGAAGACAGAAAAGTCTCTTTCCAAGCTGCATCTAACATGGTCATAACCCCCTTTGAGCTATACAGCTAGAGAGGAGGCCCTGTGTTTTTTCACTGTTCTGGGACAAACCAGCTCCCAGACAACATCTAGAGTAACGCTTAGCATTTCTGGCCTAAGGCCGGGCTGCTTTCCGTGGGGAGGGAGCTGCGCTGGCCCACCACCACGGGAGGGTTTCTTCTGGGGTTTTCTCACTGAGCTTCTCTCAGCCTTTTCTCTTTCCCATTCTCTTCCTTTCTTTTCCCTTCGTCTCTGACTGAAAAAGGAGCTTGGAGACAAGAGAAAAGAAGGCAGTTTAAAGGAGGTTGAACGGTGCTAACCCAGAACAGAAAGGGTGGAGGTGTGTCTGTTCACTGCTGGCATGCAGCCATCATGGTTATCAGCTTAATAGCCTAACTTACCAGGAAGAATTACACTCCTGACCTTCTGCTCCAACAGCACCAGCTTCTATCACTTGAGCTAAAGGAGAATCTCCATTAGTAGTTGCTGATTGTCGCAGGGCACGTATCCCTCTCTTGGGCCAGCCACTTATAATGACAACATATCATAAACACTTGAACAGCTCTGATTTTGTCCAGTAGAGGGAAGCGGATAGACACAAACACTAACTCAATATGTTAGAGGGAGAGATATCATCAACATATTAACTGCCTCATGCATGATTGGCAAAAGGCGTAATGATTGCAGGAGAACCTTGCACTTCTCACTGCTGCAAAGCCTCCATATTGACTCAGGAGCCTTTCCACTGGAATTGCTGCTTCTTGCACTGTCACTGCAATTCTTTGAATTACGGAGCTGCCAGAAAAGAGTAGTCTGGATTGCAAAACCAATTCACCTTGTTGCTGAAAATAACACATAGCTGTGTAATGAGCGATGCTCATTAAGTGCATTTTTTAAAAAAGTGGGATCTTGAGGGACAAGGATTATTGAAAAATACCTTTAAGTGAGAGCTAGCAGTAAGGTGCATTTCAAAAATAGGTGCCTTTTCCTTTGGAAATAGGAATGGAATAGGAAATTGGGTACTGCCACAGAACTCCTCCAAAGTGAGAACTCCAAAGCATTTGGATGCTGGATTTCTACTTTAGTGTTGATCAGTATTTCTTGGGTACCATGATAAAAGCAAAATATTTCAGAAGTAGCTTTTTTTCCAGACTGCTGTTTACTTGCTTTCACTAGCCCAGAGGCTGTTCCCAGAGGAGCCAGACAGTTACTGAACTTAGAACTGCCCCTTGTCAGCTTTAGCTGTGCAGGTACTACCTACCCAGTAGGGAAAAGAAGAAAAGTGCTTGTCTGTTTTGGAGTCATGTGTTTGGATTATGAATCCTTTTTTAAGAGGGTCTTAAAGGCAAAGATGTACCATTTAATAGTGATAATCATACTGCTGTACCATGGAAACACGTTCAACCACATCAAATATTCCCAAGCATGCTGACAGGCTATCGTCAGCCCAAGCTCTCTTTGGAGTGCTTCCTCTGTCCCTTGAAGCAGTTCTCCCTTCTCTTTTAATGCCTAATGATTCTCCACAAGGTTCATCAGCTACATACGTTCCATTGAGTTAGTTGGAGTGTCCAGATTTCAAAGGATGCCAACTGGCTTCCAATCAGCCATTTATAGAGCTGCTCCTCCTGTTCCAGAGCCATTTTTTCCCTACCAACTTTGGCTGCTTCTCGTCTTCTTCCCTTGCTCTACAGAAATCTGAAGTCCCTGTAGAGGTTTCATAACATCCTGAAGCCTTCATCAAATGGTAAATTGGTATTCTGTTAGGCTGTCAAAAGGGATTAGAAGGAGGGATCTATTCTTCTTCTTATTCTCAATCTTTAATGACAAGTTACATTGCCATCCTGTCCACTAAATCACATTAGGCAAGGACTAATTTACCTCTTCGTACCAAAGTAGAGAGAAACCAGAAAAGGAAATCTCCCACTTAGGACATGCATTGGGAATTCCGATAATCCCTGTGCTACTGTAGGAGCATTTTATTATCATGGCAATCTATATTACTCCGATTGCTTTTTCATTTTGTTTTGGAAGTGTATGTACACCCATTTTAAGTAATTGTGAAGCTTTACAACACCTTGATAATTTGATCAAAATACTGAAGAGTTAAGGCTTTTCATAGTGAAATTTTCAACTAGTTCTATTGAGACTCTTGGATTCCTTGTCAGGGATCAGCTCTTTCATCCTCTCAAAAGGAGGTTTTTAGCAGGAAAGGGAAGCTGCTGTGTTTGCCGGCGCTCTTTCAGACTTACCCGAGTGCGGTACTCGCACTGCAGCCAGTATCAGGGGTGCAAACACGGAGACCGATACATACGTTCCCTGCGACAGAGTCCTTAGAGAAGGAAGAAACGTGTATTGTAAACGGGGTTCAAAACCCAGTGCTGTCAGAGTGTGGACTGCTTCCCCGTGTCCAGGGGCATGGCTGGCCTTTGAAGCAGAAAAAGGGACCTGCCTTGAAAAGAGAGAGGGGAGTTAGAGAAAATTAGAATATCCAAAACTGGCTTGATTCTCCAAAGCTTCACCTCCTGTGCCTCCCGCTTCCATGGCTGGAATGCTGGCAAAGGCACACGGTTCATGCAGCTCTTTGTACTTTGCCGTTATGATGATCCATGTAGTAATGGGCGAGATTAGGTTAATTGCAAGATGGTGATTGGCAAATGGAAGGGACCGGCAGGCGGCCGTGATCGCACCACCCAAAGACGGAGCGGAGAGAGCCCCGTGAGCGGTAACGCTGTGCTGCATCCTGCAAGACCAGAATATATGCTACACATTTCCAAGTACAAGAAATTCTGCATAAATAGGACATTCAATTATTTATGAACAGATTCTAAGTCAGTGATTAATTAGCATTTTAAATATACTTGATTAACACATTAACCCTATTTTATGAAAACTCTTTTAAAAGATACATATTACATGTGCTTCCATTTGATTTTCACATTTCTGATGTCTTTCATCTGTTAGATTACTGTGTCCTATAAGACTTTCTAGAATGTTTAATTATTTACTTTACAAATGCAGGATGTTATAATGATATTTGTAAAGAAAAAGCTGGTATAATGAATATACAATACAGTATTAGCAGCTTCCCCAACTGTTGACAGGAGGTTAGGGGGGTAGGGGTGGAGGAAGAAAGAAAATCAAACCAGGATAATAATGTTGCAGGAGATGTATACAAGTGAATATGCAATAAGCGTTGGGAATAGTGTACAGAAGCAATAACGTAATTTGCCATTCTGTATGAAAGAACTGTCTGAGGTGCTTTTGTCTGTATTGAAGGTAACGTTTGGAAGCCTTCACTGGAAAGCAGAATGTGACCTAGAAACTGTCTGCGTTATCAGTTACAGAAGAAAACATTTACTTGTTTAATAATCAGTTATTTATTTCTATTATTAATTATTCATCCATCTCTCAGCGATTACTAGCACACTAGTTGCTGTGGTACCAATGGCTGGGATTCACCTGCCAGACCTAAAGGCGAGGAGAAGTTTCTGACATATTGAACGTATTTCGACCTCAACCCCACCGCCCCCTCCCCAGCAGTAGCTCAGTTTGTTTTAAAATGCCTCTGTGTAGATTGATGAAGTTCCACACTTGCCTAATAACCAAAGATGTCTCTTTCCCGTGTATCCAGCCAGCACTCCGTGCCGTTCTCAAGTAATAAAGTGAAATCACGCGGGGAGCGGAACTGTCAGAATTGGCCTTTTTTCAGAGGCCTCATCTCGTGACATTCAGCCTTGAGAGCACTCTGCATCTCATGGAGGTCTGTATTTAAAGTGTGCACCTGCTGCTCTGCAGTAAACCCAACAAGCAGTGTTGTTGCGTGAAGGCCGAGCCTTGAGTATTTTGTGTAATTGGCTCTGTCCCCTTTTCTGCAAAAAGGGCGTTGCAGTCGGTGGGGCTGCTGGAGGTGACTGCTTCTCCCCTACCATGAGAAGGGGAAAAGAGCCCCGCAAACCATGCTTGGCATTTTCCAAAGTTAAGCTCTGTGTAAGAAACAAACAGGAGGGGGGAAAATGCATAATACTGAAAATTAGTCAGCTAGCTCTTCAGCTGAAAAATGGTTTATTAGCAGGGAAATCGTTAAGGTACAATACAGACCAAGGTAATTGAAAAATGACATAATTGTTAATTCTTACCTATCTTAATCAGTGAGATTATTTGTGCAGCGTGAGAAGCACTTTGCGCTATACTGATACACTTCTTGTAGACAGAAGCAAACTGTTAATGGCATTGTCCTGCTGCTCAGGTCTCAGGGTCTGATTCTTCTCCAGAAGAATGTTTCAGTAGTGTTATTTTGCCACCAAAAACTATCCTTAACCTTCCTAGTATTGTCTTTCCTATCTCAAAATGCAGGTGCTTAATTTTTTGAATTTGCTTACTTCTGCGGCAGACCTGGAAATACAGACTGAGTGATTCCATTTTTTAACTGTAAGATTATGTCCACGGAGGTGCCCACAGCTCAGTGAAGGTCCATCTCTGTAAAAGATGGGAATTGGAGTATCTGAACGTGATGCGTGTGCTGCATATGTTTAGGGAACTATATGCAAGGGTATGTGATTACCATATATCAGGAGACTGGTGAAGTGAGGTCATTATGATGATATCATTGCTGGTAGCCCTTACTTTACATTACTAGTGGCCATTACTGTAATCTAAATGGACGTTGGGAGGAGATTATGGTGAAAGGTGCTAATGGCTTGCACATTAGAGGTCATTAACATATAAGCACCCAGGATGAAAGTCTATGTACAAAGAGTTAAATAAATTGTGCAGCAGCTTCCCCCAGGGAGTCATTAAAGGTATTATGCAAGTTTAAGTACTCTTCTTTATCTGGGTTGTTAGACCTTTCAGACTAGGAGGGCTAAAGGAAGAGCTTCTGAGTAGTGATTTTCCCAGGTGTAAAATCAAGCCTGTGGGCTGGATCTCAAGGGTGGTGGGAGAGAGCGGAAGACGATGGATAGTTGAAGCAGGTAAATCTGTCACGTTTTTCAAACACTGGAGAAAAAGCTACTACTATGTGTGTGCAGTTTTTGTGTTCAAGGGAAGAAGGTGCACCTTTTAGGGCAGTATTTCAGAATACAATCAAATTACCCAGTTTATCCTGAGCTGGCAGGTTTGCTTTATTATTACTGCAATATTTTGTTTAACTGTCTATTTTTTTAAAGAAAAGTCTAGTAGAGTAGCAAGATGCAGAGTGCAAGTATTCTAGCAATGTGTCTCCTATCATAAAGATTTTCCAATACCATTAATGTGAAACATTAGGCATTGCGCCCAAATCCTACTGTTTTCACTCCCTGGCTTGAATAAATAATGGAAGAGAGAAATAAGTAGAAAAGGGAAATAAATTCTTCCTCTCAGCTGAGACTCTCTTTGCAGAGATGTGTATTTTCTTCCTCCAAGATGCCTCCGGAGCCGAAGGTGAAAGTAATTCAGAAACTTCAGCCAGCGCACAAGGCAGCCGCCCGGCTCTGCGGTGGGCAGCCTCTCTGCTTGTTACAGTAACTCTCGATAGGCTGGAGTTTATTTCCAGGCCTTTCCATCCATGGCCAACCAAGATGGACCTGCAACAACTGTGGCATGTCTTACAGTAGCTAATCAAACCAAAGTAAACCAAGAGTGAGGGATTCTGTAGAAATGAGCCTCCCTTGAATTTTTCTGATTTAAGGTATATGGCTGATTATAATCTTACCTCTTTGCAGAAAGTTTTGCAAGATTTAGGTTTGGCCGAAACTCACTCTACCGGAAGATGTCATTACCAAAGAGAAGCTGTTACAACCAAAGTGGAAACCAAAGAGTGCGAGGTGGTAGAGTGGTAAAACCAGAGCACTGTAGTTAGGGGTGAGAAACAGCTTCCATTTGGGGGAATTCTGTATGAACCTTGAATTATGGTTAAACTTATGTTCAGACACCTACCATAAATATCCAGGAATCCTGGTCCCAAGTCCTGCATCCAAGTCTCGGGGTACGTAGCCAGAGAAGGACCAACCCCAGTCTCGCCCAAGGGACTGAGTGTCCCTCCCAAGGTAGTCTTGTGGACTTTGTTTTACGGGCTTTGTTTACACTGAGTGTAACACTGAAATGATGTCAGGATGGTACTGAAGTGCACACATTGGCCCAGAAAGGTTTATTTCCCAGTTTAGGCATAAACTTCAAAGCTTTAGTGCGATGCTTTGGTGTAATTTAGGTGTGGACTGGAGAGTTAGAGGACAGTATGAGAGTATTTCCACGGATGTTTTACTGAGGGTTCATAGTAGCAAAGGAGGAATAATTTGGGTTTTGTCCTACAATTTCTTTATTCTTCAAAGGCTACAAATCCTATAATTAATTGACAGGTAGAAAATAGCCTGTACAGAAGTTAATTCACTAGGGACTACAACTGCTGTGCCTGTGCCCTCCGTGCCTGTTACAGTCCTGATCCAAAGTCAGTTGAAGCCAATCGATCAGGCCCTAATTGCACACTGATTAGTATCGCTGAGCTTGGCAGCATAGTAAATCTTTAAGAATTAGGAGTCACTGTGTTTTTTGGAGTAGTTCTTTTCACCATTAGGTGTGACTGATAACTTGCAGTGGGATTTTAGCACAAATATCGTATTACTGGGAGACAACACTGTGTGTAATTGTTGCCAAGATAATAGATGAAATAGCTCAACTTCCATTGGAAAAGTTTCAAAGGTTGAAAAGTTTCAGACAGGCATTTTTTTGCAGGTGTAATGAAAGGATCAGCATGTATTTCCCCCAAAGGCTTTCATTTTTCATTTTTATCCTTAAGAGAAGCCAGTGGCACTTCCTGGATATTGTCATTGACTAAGGCACAAAAGAAGGAGAAAAAAGAAACAATTGATAAAAAAAAAAAAAAAGGAAAGAAAAAGTGAATCAAAACATGACTTCTTGTTTTCAAGAAGAAGGGCCAACTTTTACTTTATAGTAACAGCTTTGAGATCAGCAGCTGTGGGATTACATGGCAGAGGTTTGTAAAAAAAATCAATAACTGCTGCTGTTTGGAGAGAGGGAAAGAAAGGACAGCTAACTAGACCAGATTGTAACAGTTCTGCAAGCAGTCACAATGCTCACCTTACAACAGCGCAGCCCTGCAAATTATTAAATAATAAATCACAAAGTCGAACAGTCTTGGGTGGACAGAATGCGTTTGACTGTAAAGCAGACAGAGGCCTATGAATTATTCACATCTCAAGCAAAGATAAAACAAGCAGAGAAGAAATGAGAAGAATTCTTCCAAACAGGTTCTCCTGTACTGAAATATACCTTTTGATTACTGATACATATTTGGGGATTCAACCGGTCAAAGTCATGCCAGAACTAAGAAGAAGGAGACAACTGCAACCTAGGTTTAGTGCTATGGGAAAATCCTGGCATTAATAAGTAACTTCAGAAGTAATGTGTCTGTGAAATAGCATTTTGCAACATTAGTATGTTAGCAATTAAGAGGGAAAAAATGGATCTTGGAAAATAATTGTCATAGGATTGTCAAGATCTCAAGTATTTATCTTTAATTTAGTAAGTTAAAACTTGGTAAGAGCTTATTTTAATCAGAATGGCAACCTAAAAGCTGAAAACCTGCCCATCAAAGTGGAGTGACTCTTATGTTTTGATAATTTTAAGCATCTGGCTTAACTGAAATGGGAGGAAAAGAGTTAAAGCTGATCTTCAATATAAAGACAAGCAAGAAAAACAGAATTCTCCATTCTGGACTGTGGTTTTTTGTTACTGGTTTATAACATTTAGGTTATTTGAACATAGCTAATGTCTATGACTTACAGAGGAAACAGGGAAACAGAATCAATCAAAACACTAATTTTTCTTTGAAGTTTTTTTTTTTTATTTTATTTTATTTTTTTTTCCTCTAGCAGAATTTCAGGCTTACTACATTGATGTGCTGATATGGTGCAAGAAAATATGTCTGGCCAAATCCTGCTGACACCCACTGAGGCTGGTGCATAACACCCTTGATTGGTGGTATTGATGACATGACTCCAGTATCCAGTATTCCATAGTGCCAGGGAGATAAATGGGCTAAAAGGGCTTCTGCCTACCAGGTCTGCATGGTTTTGAAGATGATCTTTGTTTAAAACCCACCCTCTTCAGATCAGATTTATATGTATAGATAGTAGTGATGCCTTCTTTATGATGAGTGACATGGTTTCACAAAGGAAGGAAATGTGTGCTGATGAGCCTGATGCCGTCTGAAGCTATAGAAAACCACCCGACCTTCATTCTCTGCTTCTTGAAGACAAAGTCTATCAACAGACCTGCTCATGTGAACCTTTCCCATGACTGACTTTGTGTTAGTACATTTAGGAGCAGTGGCAAAGCTGGGGTGCCTCATCTTTCAATCTGTTTGCATATTACTGAAAGCTTCATTTCTGTAATAAGAGAGGGCAATGAAGAGAAAAAGGGAGGAGGACCTAACTCAAGGGAAGACGTAACTAATCCTACTGAAGGCCCCTGTAAGTCCCATTGACTGGTTGGAAACATGCACGTTCCAGTAACTGGAAGCAAATGCTCTCAGTTTTCCGAGCACCAGAGTGCTTCCAGTGTCTGGGCCTGTGAGAGGTTCCCAGAAGTGTGTGACCTGATAGGGAGCAGAGTTGCTTTACTAGCGTAGCTGCCGCAAGCTGCAAGCACAGATGAGAAGCAGCACTTACCGAGGATGGGAAGTCTGGTCTGGGGTACCAAGGTGGGACCTCCTTCCCCAAACTTCCTCCAGAGTCAATCCCCTTGTGCCTGTTTATTCCAAGCCCACCATCGGTCCTTTCATCTGAAACGTGTAGAATTGTTCAGCTCAGTCTTCTCAGCCTCCTGATTTCCTGCACTACAGGCAGATCAATATTGACCTGCCCGTGCCCCGGCAAAGGCTGCGTCCACACCTTGCTCCTTGTCTTTCAGAGCCAGAGCTCCCCCAGCGGTTCTCTGGAGTCAGATCTGAACCTCCTCATCTCGCTCCCAGCTGCCTTCCCTTATGAACTGAGTGTCCTCTTGTGCCAGCATGTGATTTCCCCTGAGTCAGAGGGTTACCAAGACAGCTCTAAGTTGATTTTCACAGAGGTCAAAGTCACAGGGGACAGTAAGACTGGGGAACAACCTATGAGGGTTGAGGGGTGAGGAGGGTGAGACCCCTCAACCCCCTCAAGAGAGGGGTGAGAGGGGTGAGTTGAAATGAGAAACTTCGGTGATTGAGATGAAGGGAGACCTGACATATGAGTAGCTTTGGAGCTGGCAGCTTCTTGGAGGTATTTTAAGCAGTGCAGGACACACTGGCTGATGGGTGCTGATGCATCCGGGGGGGCCACCAAAAACTCACTCTGGTATGGGAAAGCTCAGCAGGTATTTTGCTGGCGTCTGCTGTCCAGCAGCCAGGAAGTCACGCAGCACGTAGCTGCTTCACTGTGTTTAATGTATGGGTTCAAGTATTAGAAATGAGCCTATAGGGTTTGTATTGAAACTTAGGTTCTTAGAAGCCATAGATTCCTGACCCAGAGGTGGTCAATGGAAAGGGTAAGATTCACCAGAGCATATACGGCTCTAGTATTGTCTAAATATTCCAGGTGGACAGCTGACGACTTTAATTGTCAGCTATGGTTAGTCAAGTTTATGTACAAGAGGCAGCATAAATACAACCTGTACTTACCAGCTTTTTACTCAGCACCTGCCATGACAGCAGGAAGTTTCAACTTGGATTTCAGTTACTTGGTTAGGTTTGCCAAGAATCAGAATGCAGAATTGGAAAAATTATGTAGAAGTTGGCAGTAACAGTGTGTTTTGGTTTTTCTTTCCCTCAGTGGTACTTGGGAGAGAAAGATGCACAAGTCAAAGAAAAAATGAGTTCCTACTAGGGCCTTCCATTTAGATGTGGCAGTGATATTGATGTATTTATGGGTCAGGTTTGTGCAAATCAGTCAAAAATAATTTGGGTGGATGTTTTGCCCTATATGTTCAATGTTATGGCATGTTAAAAACCCATCTTTTAGAATATACTGTGTGTGGTATTAAGATTCCATCAGCAGAAGGTAGGTTTAACTATTGGTTTGTTTGCTAAGCAATGAAGAACTTAACCAAAGATATTTTATACTTAATTTTGTGGTTTTTTGTTTTTTTTTTAAAAGGTTTTCATTATAGCATCAGGTCTCTGCTGCACGTACGTGCTGTTGTTCAGGAGTACAGACTGCCCCGGCTCCCCTTGCCTCCTGCTTTCATTCAGTGTTGCCAGGAGATATTTTCTGTCTTTGGGGCATTATGCAGAGAAGGGACCGACAATGTAAGCCTTGGGTACGCTGAAGCAGGAGCTGCCTGGTAAAGAAAAGATGGAACTTGTTTGAAAATGTTTCATTTTATCCTTATAGAAAAAAAAAAAAGAGAGAGAGAGAAAAAAAAGAGCACCTGCCTGATGTGCTGTGGTGAGGACTATCAATTAAAGAGTTGGGAAGTGGGTATTAGAAGATTACTTACAATACGGTTATATAATGGATCAGATGGGCTGCATGGGAGAAATTAACATGACAGAGGGATGGAAATCATATTAGAATTTGGACTTACTTGAAAGTCAATGAAACGATATTAAAAAAATACCATTCAGAATAAACACTAATGACATGCTTTTTTATTGATGTTTAATTCAGAAAAGAAGTTAATGCATGCCTTGAAAAGCAAAGAAGGACTGCTTTATGCTTAATAATTTGCTTAAACTGAATTTCATACAGAAAATTAATTTGCTCTTAACAACTAGATGACTTTCTAGAAGGGAAAGAAGTTATAATATTAGCTTCTTTTTCTGAATACCAGTATGGCTGAAATACTAAGAACTGGCCGGATGAATATAGTTAGAAACTTTTGGGATGAAGACAATATTTTGCCCCCTTGGTTTTTGGCAATGTGGTTTGCTTCTGACCATCCTAAGAAGAGCAAAGGCCATTGGAGCTGTGTGCGTGGCCGTGGTGTTGAAAGGGCTGGCAGAGATTCCTCAGCCCTCATAAAGCCCAAAACAGAGAGACCTCTCAGAATCCCCGAAGCCCAGTGTTCGCCACAGTCTGCTCTCCAGGTCTGTGTGACAGGTTTTTAGAGTGCTAATTTAGCCACAATCTGTGATTAGAATCTGTTGCTAAACCAACTCAAGTATTCTTCAATGATTTCATACATATGGACATGTGTATTGCTCTCAGGTCCGTGTGAAGCTTTCCTGCAGCATGACTACCTGCTTCTTCACTGCAGAGAGGAGGAAACTGGGTAATTGTGATAAGCTCTGCAGCTTAATCTGGTAGCTCTAGGTAAAGTGGAAAGTTCTGAGCTATAGGAGGAGTGAAGGACAACGAAAATAATAGAGGAAATTAAAATAAATCTCTGCCAGCTAAGGATGTCCAGTTGTCAATACTTTGGGAACAATATTATTTTCTTTTGGCAAATAAAGGCATACGTGTGCTTTGCTCTGCTAACCCCTCTAAATGCTCTTTTCTTCCAAGCAAAGTTCCCCTTGGCTCTGAACCGACACAGCTACCTGAGCAGGGACACTTACCCACCTCCTCCCATGACTTGCAACGGCCACTGAAAGGCTCTTTTTAAAAATAAAGACACTGTTTAAGGTCAAGCCAAGCATTTTGGTTGATTCAAAGCAAAGCATTTTACTTCTTTTGGGGAGTTACACAGCTCTTGTTTAATCTTTCCTTTTACTTCAGATCTCTGCTTAAATGAGAACAAGTTACCTTGGAGCCCTCCAATTTTTATTCGAGTGTCAGCTGTTTGAACATTTGTTAGATGGGCTTGCTGTCCTCATTTACCTGTGGGATCATGCCATTTGCTGCCATTTACTCCACTTCATTAGTAATTCTGTCTTCTCCAAAACTTGATCATCAATTTTGTAAGAGTCCCATCAGCAGTGGCATTGCCATATCATCTCTTGCAGTTGGGACAATGAAACAGTGTATCTTGTGGGTGATAGTTAATAAGTGCAGTTGGTTTTCTGAGCACTGAATCATTCTAGAGATCTGAAACATTTCCCATTCAAATAATTTTCTTACATGGCTTTATCCAAAACACTCTCTTGTTGGAAGACACTTCCCATTAACTGCAGCGCTTCGGACTGGGCTCACGATGCGGTGCTAAGTGCCAGCTTCCTCTTCAAACAGTATGCAGAGGGATAGGCTTTTTGAATCCTTTGTCTTTGATTACCAAAATGAACCAAAATATAGATGCTCTTCGTTCATGACTCCTATTTGAGAGAACTGCTCAGTAATTTGACATGAAAGCAGTTATAGGAACCAGCTCACATGTTTATTGGAATCATCTGCCATTATGGAGCTCTCAGACGAGTTCGTAGCCTGTTACAATGAGTCCCAAGTTCTAATTAGTGAAACCAACCTGCCACGCTTCCTCTGTCCAGCTTTTAAGCCATTTTCTTTTGAATCTTTTGGAAGCACTGGGGAGTGGGCCTGCAAGAATTAATAATGTTATTGCAGTGTATCATCCTGGAGTCATTTAAATGGTGTGTGTCTTCCAACACTAACCTTTGAGGTTATTATTAAGTCCTGCCACAGCAGGAGCAAAAGTCAAGAAGCAATTATATGCATGATTAGTTTGTCAGTTTTCCAGAAGTTCTTTGGGCCACTGTTCATCCTGCCTGGGTCGTTGTGATGAGGATTTAACACTGAGTTTTGGGCTGATAGTGTGTGTTGGCGTTGGGCTGGGCTCCCCCCAGTCCTTGGTGCTCAAAGAACAAAGATAAACGGAGTCACAGAAAGCAAAATATGCTTTAAGCCTCACTTGACAAATCTGAAAGGAGGTAAATGCATTATTTCATGGAAGGTTAAACTGGAGACCTGTAAGTTCTCACTTGGGAGAGGGCCTCATAAAGCATGAGTTAGGAAAAATAATTTCTCTAATAGAGGGGCTGGACAAACTTAAAGCAGGTTTAATTGATCTGCACAACCCTGGGTCCTTCTGACTTTTTACTTTTGCTCACCTCACATCCTCAAAATAGCTGCTTTGTGCTATTCTGAAACTGTAAACATGGCCTACAATGGCCTTGGTATAAATGTTAAATTTGGCCACCCGTCCTGAACTGTGTCATCTTTGCAAAACAGTCACTGAGGGAAAACAACTAAACCATAAAGCATAATAATGGTAACTCTCCCCCACCCCTGCACACACAGAATATAGAGACTGCACCAAGATATCAGAGCCTTTCATCCAGGGCACTGAGAATTTTCTGCATGCACATTCTTTTGCCATGTCATGGGTTTATTTTCCAGTCGTGGTAGAAGGCGCCACTAACAACCACAACATGAAATCAAATTCCCCTGGGCTCTCCCAGCCACAGGTTTTCCATAGGTGACAACAAAATAAATTGTGGCTTGGCTCGGAAACGAGCTTCTTCCTCTCCTGTCTGCAAGCAAGGCAGGCCCAACTCATAAACAGTTTTCCTGAATTTTTGCCTTTTTCCAACAGAAGTAGAGCAACCGGCCCTTCTAACCTCTTAAAAGATAGAATGTCTTGTTGTACCACTGATGTTCAAAGCATGTCCTTGGACATCAGTGCCTCAACGGAGAATTAGAATATCTGAATGCAAACAAACCACCAGAACAGATGTGTGTGTCTTCGTGGAGACCGGAGTGGACAGGCTGAGCAGGTCACTGGGGGGGTTCCACAAAGTATGGGGGGCACCTGATAATGTGAGCTGTCTCTTGGGTTGCCCAGAGTTTACAAGGTTTATTGCTGGTATTTATGGAACTGGAACCACTCACTGCTGAAAAGGGAGAAGGTAGGTTAACAATGTGCAAGTAGATATGTCTTCAGGATGATGATAAATTATTGGTGGTAGGTTGCAAGGAAGATATTGTACCGCCCATCCTGATGGTTAGTGGAATGTTACTTATGAAGAAAATCCATAGAATGTGATTTTAAAAAATCAAGGCAAGATTATTTTTATGTAAAGCCACTAAAGCCAGGCAGGCTAGCTGAGCTGAACCACACGTCAACAAACAACAAATGCTCCTGATTCCAACTATGGGGGTTTTGTCTCTGAAAAATGGATGGTTTCATTACAGAATTTGTTGGGTCACCTTAAAAAAAAATTCCCAGTTGATCCATAATGCTGCAACTGATGGATTTACAACAAAATCCATATCCGTTATTTTACGTACATTTTGTTGCTTAAAAAGAATATCTTAATATAACAGCTGATACTTTTTAAATCCACATTGAAACAACTGTTGGATTTTTATACTGTTGTAAAACTCTTTGTAGGGTATTCATAGAAAATGTTTTATTAATTGCCATATGTTTATTGATTTCTCTTTCATGTTGGTTCTTTTGTTCTTTCTTTGTAGTGGCAAAAGATCTTTCTGCATCATCATTTGCAAGTTATCTAAAATGTCAAAGGTGTTCTTTTGAAGTTTATTATAGATCACATGCTGTACAGGCCTTGACTTTGGCATATTTACAAAAAAAAAGTACATACTTTGAAAGCTCAGAAGGAGATTGGGGCTGCATTAGTTAAAAAAGGAAGAATATTTCCCTACTTTTTTCCTTCCTCTCCCTTTTTTTTTTTTTTTTTGCATTTAAGAGGAATGTAAACAATTCTCTGTGTTAGAAAAACTGTTGTGTCAGGTAACTGTTGTTTTCTTTTGCTTATCTCGCTGTATCTCACCTTAGCAGCATAAAGCAGATTGTATGCAATCTGGGCTTGATCCTCCCCGCAGGCAGGGTACGGGAACGCTCCAACAGGAACTAGGAGTGGGGAGAGAGGCAGCGTTTACTGGGGTAGGAACTGTTCCCTTCTTCCAGCTGAGAGTCTAGGAACTGGTGTGCTGTGGTGGAAGGGAGTGACCAAGGGTGGGTGAAGACATTTTGGGCAGCGGCAGCAGCCTCCAGTGAGATGGCAGGTCTGAGATCCTGGAGGGGTTTTGCTGTGTTTCCTCCCTTCTGGCTGCTCACAAAAACCTCTGAGCGTTTGGATGCGGGAGTGGAACGAGTGGCCTAATAAAAAATAAAAAGTTAATAGTGCAATTCACTGAGTTTTAGGCTTGCTATTGATGTCTAAGTCAGCAGATCTTTTCCTTTTGAAACCAGAAAGTAAGTGGTTTTTTTTTTTTTTTTAAGCATAACCAGGAAAAACCTGTGCTTTGATCTAAAGGTGGTTCAAATGAGATCCACACAGAGTTAATGCCCAAGCATGTCAAACTTCTTTTTTTCCTTAGGAGAGAACCAAGCTCTGCTACTTTGGTTGTCTGAAAATCTGCCCATGAAAGGCTTCTTCAGGAAAGGGGCTGTGTTAAAACACGGATAGGCGCTGTCTGCCGCCCCACCAACGGGAGAAGAACAAGGTCCCAGAGTAGAGTGTGTGATTTTTTTATTTTCCAATAATTCATATTTAGAAGCCTAATAAACTGACAGTGAGGATTATGCAGTTAGAGGTGCGTGCAGAGCTCTCAAATGCAGGGGACCCGGGGAGGAGGTTGGTTAATATGGGTTGCTGACATAGAGGAACATGGGTAGAGCTGCAGCAGGATTCCCCCATCGTTTACATTAATTGAGATCAAGGGAGTTACTCCCAATTTGTGCCCACCTGGGATCAGGTAATCCATATCTGCTTAAGGGGAGATTTGTATTGTGAGTTCCTGCCTCCATGGGTGAGGGAATGCTTGAGTCCTTCTTGATGGTTTTCAATCATAAAAAAACCAACCCTCATGTTTTTAAGAGGGTGCAGGATCTACAGACGCTGTTTCTGGGGAAAATTTCTATGGGGCTATTTACCTTGTGTCACTTAACCTTTTAACCTTGTGTTTCGTTTGGCCTTTCTTTTCTTTTCTTTCCCTTTTTTGGAAATGTTGATAATTGTCAAGCCAACTCCCAGGTTCCTGAGTGGCTGTATTTCAGTGATGGGCCAGTTTTCCATAAATAATATTTGCAAGATGATTGCACTGAAAGACCATATGTATACTTCTGAAAAGAAATAGAGAAAATGGCGTTGAAAATCAAAGGCAATTAATAGGATCATTAAGACTGATAGATTTTATGGCTGCCTATAAAGATGAAATATAAAACAAAATTACCAGCCTTTTGAATTGAAAAAGAGTTCTGGTAGGTGAAGATGAAGCAAAATTGAAACATCTGCTACTTGCAGGTAAGGTTAAAATAATCAACATTTCACCCTCCCACTGAAACAAAAAATTACCTTTGCCAGTAGTCATCCTGGCACTCCAAATCTGCCACTTTATGTTCTCTGATAAATCATTTTTTTTTCCATGCACTTTAAGGGGAGGGTGGAAATATACACCCTTAAATGACAGGGAGAAAAAAGCAGATGATGCAACTGCACTTAGGGGTGAATAAATGCACTTTTACATGGAGGTGCTATCTGCAGGCTTAAGAGGCAGAATTTTCTATTGAGATAAGAGGAAGCCTTTCTGAAATCTCTGTGGGTGAAATTCAGTCCCGGAGGCAGAACAAGGCCCATGTGTGATGTGCATCCCTCGTGACCCTGTCTGGGGATGCTGGGATGCCTGGCTTTGCGCTTCTGTTTCAAGAAAGGTTGAATATTTGCCTCACCAAATAAAATACAGCTCAAATCTGCCCATATACAGTTCTGTGTTGAGATGCTGGTACCTGAATCTCATGGGAAGCAAAGTAATTTCTAGCTTTTAAAAATAGAATCAGAATGAAAGTTTGACCTATAAAAAATGTTCAGTGAAAATAAAAACAATTGCCATGTTGTATTAAATGCCATTAGAGTATG
Source organism: Jacana jacana (assembly GCA_013400555.1). Classification (NCBI taxonomy): domain Eukaryota; kingdom Metazoa; phylum Chordata; class Aves; order Charadriiformes; family Jacanidae; genus Jacana; species Jacana jacana. The sequence goes on from VZTM01007928.1 coordinate 231,921, forward strand.
GAATGAGAAATTAAGGGGCTGGGGAGTTCCACTTCTTCCCAACACTGATTTTTCCAGTCATTTTAGTTGGATTTCAGAAGACAAATGGGGGTGGGCAGCAGGTGAGGTTTGGGGGAGATCTCAGGGGAGCCCCATTTCTGATCCCTAGAAAAGCGGGTTGTGCAGGGAGAGGACAACAATAGCAGAGGGTCCCGTGCCGTCCACCTGCACGGGGCTGTCGTTTTGATCTGCCCCTCTGCCTCGTGTAATGCTCATCATCTCCAGACACTTTACGCCTCAGCCACACAGAAAACCCCATCTGCTCCATTTAATGATTTCTGTTTGATGAATTTTTCTGTATTCATAAAGGGAGATGCTCTCACAAGGGACAGCCTCAAGCACGCCCACCCCTACAATCTTTATCAAGCTCCCAGCCATAATCATTCAGGCTCTGCTCCTAATATAGCACAAGCCCTGCAGAATCAGGGGTTCGCTGGCAGCCGTGCTTCTGATTCCTTCATAAACTGTAATTCTGATGCTGCAGGTTTAATTAAGTACGTGGCAGTTAATCAGCCACTGAAAACAGGGGCTCCACTGGGGAATTACCTGAGTGAAACCAGACCAAATATAAAGGGGCTCCCTTGAAACTCTAGCACTTGTGCTTCAACGGTGAAATGGAAAGAAAGTTATCAAATAAAATCTGTTTGCTTGTGGCTGTACTGTGACAGCTTTGTTAGTCCTAACAGATGACAAGGATTATTCAATCAATATAGATTTACCTTGAGAGTTTTGCTGTTTTCAGGCACCTCCAGGAAAATGACAGCCATTAAATATGTACAAAGGCCAGTCCAGGGCCTATGGCCTCTAGCTTTAAGCTGCTGCCTTTTCTGAGTTATGTCAGGATCAATTTTTTCTAATAGATATCACTTATCCTACATGATAATCAGCCTATCATAGTCCATTGATTACATGACAGCCTGATTTAGGTCTGGTCTAGAAGATAAGAAACACAGGGAAATCTCTTGCCTGGATTGTCAGGGAATTAAAATCCTCTAGCAGAACTTTTCCCTGAAGTTATTTTCTCCATGCAGAAGCCAGGGGAGCTGTTTTACCTGGTTGTGCTCTCCCATACGTCACCCTCACCTCCGTGCAGCACCCTGGGACTGCAGGGAGCCATAGCTTTATGTTGTCTGAATTACAGAAAGGTGGACTGAGGCTGGCCCTGTTAATTAGCCCTGATTGTCATTCCAGTATGGGCTGATGTTTGGCTTGGAAGGCTCTGGTAGACCTGATCGCATTGTTTTTAGGAAGATCCAGTTTGGGCTCTTGAGTCAGGAGAGCGCTAGGAGTGATCAATCAGAAACGTGCAGAACTACAGAGACAACAGCTGTTACAGGCTGGGAAATGACATCTTATATTTTACATGGCTCAAAACACCATATTTTTATTTCTATTCATGATGTTTCCTTGAGATACCTCGCCGTTAGCGCTGCTGTGCTTATTGTGGTGCTGGGGTTGGGTTTCCTTGCTTTTCGTGGTATTCAAGAAGGCTCAAGGAAGGCATTTATGTCTGAAATGTTCTCTAGAGAGCCGTTCCAGTGCTCTTTGCTGAATGAGAGCAAGATTGCTGGAGTCATACTGGTGAAAGCCAAAGAAACATCCTCCTTAGCTCACACTAAAGACTGCTGTAAGGGACCCTTTAAACTGACACCTAGGTATTTGTACACAAGCTTTTACCTCTCATCAGGGTTGGAATCACTCTTATGTTTATTCCTCTGTAGAGCAATTTCTTTAGGTCTGTGGATCCTACTGGAAATCTTACAAAGGCCTGGCAGATTTCTTCATATAAATATGCCGTAGATTTGGCTAAACATAGCATGTTTCTCTGTTTTGTTCTGCAGTTTGCAGATGGACAGCTGAAACTACCCCAAGTGGCCTAACATTGCCTTCTTGAAAGAGCATGTGCTATGGTCGCCACATGGCAGGATTCAAGTCCCAAATGAGAGGCCAAGTCTTTATACATAAATCTCTACAAACCCATCTTTTACTCTGTGAAATTTACTGACAAAGATGGAACATTAAAATGTTTCATGAACATACATGGATTTGGAGGTTTTCTTGGTCAAATATACAGTTCCATCATTTAGTAATATTTTGCTTCTAGCTGGCATAAAGAGGAATATTTAGAAGTGTGCTTAATATAAACAGTAGTAGACACGAACTACAGACGCAGTGGTTTAGGTCCTGCCTTTTCTGTTTCATTTAGAACGTGATATGCTACAGTTGCCCTCCAATGTATTATAAAAATCTGGGGTTTCCTACGTAGGGCTTTGTATTCCTGACTTTTCAAAGGCAACCACAAAAGCGGTACCATGTGCATCTCAGATATTTCTGGCTACCAAGTCTGGAGACGCAGTGCAGTAGTGAGCGATCTGCCGCTCCCTGACCACGTCAAGGGGAAAAAGAAGGCGGGGGGAGAAAGAAAAATAGACTCTTCTCTGCTTAGATTTCAGTGTGCTTCTGTTAAGGTTTTAAACTCATTGCTCATTCAGATTCCAAACTGATGGTATGGTGATTTTCAGAGCTAAATAAAAAGTTTTCTATCCAGATGTGTAGTTGGAATAGCTACCAGATCCATTTGTCATTAGTGCTCTGTGCATAGAGTTTGGTCTGAGGGTTCCTTCATCTTTCAATCTGTGCTTCTAACCCGGAGTGTAATAATTCTCAGTCTTTACTGACAATTTTATTATGATTATAGATCAAATATGTATGGGAGTTTGGGGTTTTTTTAAGTAGTTTGTTTTCACCACAAGCCAATTTGTAAACATAGCAGAGCTCTGATTTCAAAAAAGAGAGTGAGAAATTAATTTTACTGTGTTAAAGAGCATACTGGTGTGCACTGGGGAACCTCTGGTTTCTCTTTCAAGGACCAGTTAACTTTATTTTCTGTAGCTTTTGCCATCTTTTGTTATAGGTGTTTATTTTGAAATTTAAAAAAAGCTCAAGGTGTTATAGATCACATCAGTGTACAGTAGTAGATAAAAGTGTACTACATTAAACTCTATTAATATATGAGTAGAAATACTAAAGAAAATTATGCTACTTTATGTTCCAACTATCAAACAAATCAAATGTATGTTTCATGTGAGAAAATACAATGAAGTCCAAATATTATGGGGGAAAAAAGGCATTTTTGTTTCACTAAGGTGTACATGTTAAATAATCAAAGGATTCAACATGACAATATGGTTATAGATAGTTATCTTAAGTGCCTTCTGTGGTGAGGAACCGAAATTAAGAACTTGAACAAAACATGATACATGAAAGTGCAGGTTCTACAAACACTGGGTTGCTTATTAAAAATACTTTGATCCCTCGTTTCTTTGATATCCTAGGTCTTATAAAGAATTCACTTTCAGGGGTAAATATAGGTAGTTCAGAGAGACTTTATGACATACTGTACATACTGCTCTTCCAGAGACACTTTTTAATTACTTAAGGAAAAAAAAAAAGATCCAGCAAGAGAAAAATGCTGATAGAGTCACTATCAATGGATGTTCGTTTCTAACTGCTGATTATTTTGGTGTAACCTATTTGAATAATGCTCTTCTCGGAAGCAGGTCAGGTTTGGGAATGTGAGCAGAGCTGCTAACCTTCCAGAGCAGCAGGATGATCCCTGGGTTCACGCGGCAGATGGGGTACGTGCCTGTCCCTAAAGGGATCACATATTTGCTTGCTTCTCTGAATATTGCCCAGGCACCCGCCAGAAAAGCTGGATTTTTGCTGCTGTTCACTACCTTGGTTCCCTGAGCAGGACTGTAGGGAATTCTCAGAGAAGAGAAGAATCAATATTAATAACATTTATTCTCTTTTTCAAATCGCTTTGAGACCCTGCTTTCTAGTCGCTGAGGCCTGCATGAGGCTGCAGAGAGTTCTGATGAAAATACAGAATGCTGGTTTCAAATGCGCTGCTCCAGTTTTAACCTTTATTGTTTTAAAACTGCTGCCAGCAAATCCAGGGCCATATTATAGATCATGCACAGATCCTTGTGTTTCACAAATGTGGGTTCAGAGCATGACTTTTCGGTGGAGGCTTTTCTGCTTAACAGGCAGATGCTAAACCTGGTGCTGGGATGTGAGCCTGAGTGGTGGGAAAGCTCAAAGTCAGGTAATACGACGTGGTTCCTTTGTCAGAGGCAACTGCACTGTAGGCCAGACCCTCCTGTTATAAACTTCAGTGGGGTTGTCTTCTAGCAGCCCAGAAGGTTCAACGTACATTTTTAGGCCTGGGAATGTGAAAGGGCTGCTTCTAGTAAACCCTATTTCCCCAATTCTTGAATCTCTTTGTGACCTGACACAGGTATGGCTTATGTGTCGGGAGGCTTGTGATTATCAGGTAACCTAAAATTCAGCTTTGAAATGAACCAGTGATATAGAACCTTGAGAATGCCCTGGGTATTTAGGAAAAAAGGGATCTTTTGTCATTCTGCTCAGCCACAAATAGAATGTGTGTAACCTGCAGCTAGGTGCTGAACATACATCGCAGTCAGACCCGCACTCTGGTGCAAAATGCACTCGTATTTTGACCTGCAGGTTTTCACCTTGGGAATATGGCCCAGGCGCTCCCTGGGGTTTGGGGTCAAAAGCAAATTACCAAGCAAATCAAAATTAGAAACCTCTACAAATGTATGCAAGTGAAAATCCTTGAGCAGGTGTGTTTCTTTTATGACTTCTCTGGTTTCAACAAGCAACTTAAAACAAAAAACTTAAAGCAACTTCAGATTCCTGGCAAAAGCATATTTTAATGATAAAAAATGGGCTCTCACTGTCAGGCAGACGTTACTGCCAGAAAATGGCCACGTTACCAGAGCTGGCTCATTCTGAACATGGGACTGTTGCAGTACTGAATACTTTTTCCCTCCTCTCGATATAGAAAACTTATTAAACTAGTCTTTGTCTACCAGAATTTACAGTTAGGATAAATTAGTACTTTTTCATTTTAAAAGTTTAACAAACAGATATTGAACACAGTCTGGGGCATTTTCATGTCTCCAGAACCCAAAGAGATCCCATAGCATGGGTTCACTTGCGATTCCTTTACAAGGCAGAGCTCCAGTTCCTTTCCTGTACATGCTATTTTACATTTTTGAGCTGAAAAGAAGTCTCTGGCAGCAGAAGAGCACGTTTGACACCCAGTTAAGCAGCTGTAATTCAGTCCATCCGTGTGCACCAGTTCCACACAGAGGTAGTTGTTTGGTGAGAGTGCAAATCTCATGGAATCCTAGAATCATTTGGTTGGAAGAGGTTGGAAGAGACCCTTGGGATCATTGAGTCCAACCATCAGCCCCACTCTACAAAGTTCTCCCCTACACCAGATCCCCCAACACCACATCTAAACCACTCTGAAACACATTCATGGATGGGGACTCCACCACCTCCCTGGGCAGCCCATTCCAGAGTCTGACCACTCTTACTGGGAAGAATTCTTTCCTAATGTCCAGCCTACAAGATTTTCCTAATCTCCACATGAGTGCCTGGCAAGCCAAGGTGTCTGTTTGCCAAAAGCCAGCTCTTGGAGAGGGACAGGCCCACACGTGCAAGTGCATCTCTGTAGAGGACAAGGCTATTTTTCAAGCATGGATGAAGCTAAGGATAATGTAGAAATTTCCCCTCCTTCCTGGGTTTCCTCGTGCACCTATTCACTAGATCATGCTACCTTTCATTAATGAATTAGTTGTCCAATAATCTGCCTCCCCTTAATTGATCTATCAATCTGAAGGGCAGCTGTAACTCAGCGTGGTAATATTTTGAAATCTGTGGTAAGAGACTTGTCAGAGTTTTGTGAGTCTGCGAATCACTTCCGTGATCAACCCCTATTATCTAATGCCATTTCTGTAATTATTTATCTTTATGATTTCCACATTCAAGGTCTTTAAAACTAGTTATTGAAGCTTATTTTGGATATTATTTATAGATTTATATTTAGATCTGTGTAAATCTTTGTCATAGTTCTTTGAATAATACTATTAACCGGATGTCTGTGTTCCCTCTTTACATCCTCCAGTGCTTTGGTGAGTAGCAGATGATGGACAGCTAGAAAAAAAGAGACTTGAACCTAGAAAAAGATTTTATTTTTTTTAATTATAGACTCTGCTTTCTGTCTTCAATATCTCATTGTGATCAAGAATTTAAGATCTCCCTTTGGAAGTCTTTTCTATTAATAAACCATTTCAGACATGTTTAACCACCTCACATATAATAGAATTCCTTCAGACGCGGAAGACATAAAAGTAAAGTAATTTTCCTTGAGTTGTTATATGATCGTTTGAGTATGCAAGCTCCACGTTAATTGATACTCGAAAACACAGGCCATTTGTCATTTCCAGGTAGAGGGGAACCAAAACAACCCTCCTGTAAACGCCGTTCTGTTTGGGGTAGGTCTTCGGCGTGAGCTTCACTCTTTTTTGCCCTCTTTTATTTAAGTGACTTAGATCAAACATTCAAGCACCGTCTGTAGCTAATATTGTTTCCTGGCCTAAACAGATAATTGCCCTTCTGGATGTATAAAAGATGTCTCACGGAGCAAAGTGAAATATCATTAATAAAGGAGAATGATTTACTCACGAATTCTTCAAGAAGTAAGATTAATAAGCCGTCCCCTGGTGTTAGATATAATCTTCAGATCTCTCTTCACTGCATGACTTATTTTTGCAACAACTGCACTATTCAATCATTAATCATTACACTCAGTGAGCAGTTTATCTGTGCTAATGTGCATGCTATACACAAACAACAACTCTCTTTTACATCTGATGGGGGAGGGGGAGGGAAAGGTAGAGGCTCCAGAGTGCAATGTGAATGAAATAAAATGAGGCTGCCATATGATAAATACGTTTTCATTCCAGATATAGCGACTTCAGTTAGAAGCTAGCTCTTTCCTAATGAAAACAAGATTGCATTTCAACGTGGAGTAATGGTTGTAAGGGAGAAAGCGTGTGTGTGGGCCTTAAAAATACATCTGCTGTCTTACCTATCCTTGTACGAGCAGAGAGGAGGATACACAGCTTTGGCTCTTAGCAGTGGGCTGATAAGGTAACCTGCATTACCCAAAGCACTTTACCTACACTAGCACAGAACTCCCTGGGCTGATTTCCCTGGAATTTAAAGCTATTTTTATATGCTGCAAGCCTGCGCACAGACCACTGCAGAGATGAACTGGAGAGGGGATGAGAAAGGGCTTTGGTTAGCAGTTGTTGGCTGATTTTGGAGCCTGCACAAACACTGTTGGTGTTGGCAGTCTGTGCGAGGTGGGGTGCATGGCAGGTCCCCCTTCGGTTTTATTACTAAAAATGATACGGTAGTAAACCGAGCGTTTTACATACCAGAGGGTTTTGTCATAAGTAACAGAGCTCAAGTCCATTAACAGTGACAGAATAACGCAAACCACCCACTCCAGTTTGGAGTTTTGTCTTCCAGCAAATTCCTCTCACTTTTGCTTCTTCCTTAAAAAACTGACTTGCCAGACAACTAATGAACTAAAGTAGTAAAACTGTCATCAAAGAGGAGACTCATGAGTTGGGCTATACTACTTCTGAGAGACCTGAACCCAGAATTATATTAAAAAGTAAAGATTTTTAGCATCATGCTATCTGACATGAATGTAAAATTAATCTCTTGTTTTAAAATCCAGTTGGTTCTCATAAGCAGATATCCCCCACTACCCCCAGATGCACACACCACTTCTGCTCCATTTGATTCTTCTGAGGACAAGCAGAGGAGAAGCTGAGGGAACTGGGCATGTTTAGTTTGGAGAAGAGGAGGCTGAGGAGAGACCTCATTGCCCTCGACAGCTCCCTGAAAGCTGACAGGAGGTTGTAGAGAGGTGGGTGGGTGTTGGTCTCTTCTCCCAAGGGAATCATGACAGGACCAGAGGAAATGGTCTGAGGCTGCAGCAGGGGAGAGTCAGATTAGATTCTTTGGAAGAATGACTTTACAGAAGGAGTGGTCAGGCACTGGAACAGCCTGCCCAGGGAGTCAACATCCCTGGAGGTATTTAAGAAATGTGTAGATATGGCACTTTAGGGTCTGCTCCAGTTGCCCAGATTGTAGGGGGTGGGCTGTGTACTCAGTGATCTCTGAGGTCCTTTCCAACCATAACAATTCTGCGATTCTGGGATATAGATTTCTAACGTTTTGCTATTTTTCTTATTGTGGACACTGACAACCACCTGACAGTTCAGGTGCAGCTGTATGTGTGCATGGATTAATAAAGTGCTCACAATTAGGAGTTCATTGTTGATTCCCTCCATGTTCTCTAACCAAAAAGCAGCCAAGGGAGAATCATAGAATCAGAATCATAGAATCATTCAGGTTGGAAGAGACCCTTGGGATCATCCAGTCCAACCATCAGCCCCACTCTACAAAGTTCTCCCCTACACCAGATCCCCCAACACCACATCTATGGAACAGGGAAGCCAAGCCCGAATCCCATCTCTAGAGGAGATTGGCTGTTGTGCAGGTAGTCCTGTGTCTGCACAGAGTTGAGAGAAGGGTGGTATGAGATGAGGTGAATCCTGCACCAGCAAGGCCAGCAGATGGAGAACAAAAACAAACAGTGGAGGAAATGTCAAGTTCTGTTTGGCTCTTCCCTGCCCCTGCATAAGCCTTTTGGTGAGCAAAAAGAGCTTGAGACTTGTGTAATGGAGAAAGTTGGTCTGGTAGTGACCTTCAGAGATGCAGAGAAAGTGAAAACACATGGTTTTAAGTGATTGTTAGCATTTTAGAGAGATAGCATGAAACAAGGAGGGGGAAGATTAAACATACAAAATAGCTGGTGCATTTCTGCATTACATTATTTTGAAGCAACTGAAAATGTTCCATTGATCTTGTTTTTTTCCGGTGGAGAACTTGGTGTTCAAAAACATTTCATTCAAGCCAATAGCCTATATATAGCAAATCTTTATAATGACTGAATATTGTTTAGTAACTGGAAGGGAAATTTTGTAATAATTATTGCCTTAAATGCCAGGCTCACCTTCCATGAAAAATCCCTAAGTGCTTTATAAATATTAATTAATATAGAAGAAAAGTAGCATTCTCATTGTGCAGTTAAAGCAAAGCACACTATGTAAGTAAACCCAGACTGGCTCTGGGGAAAGCCTCTTTTATATGCTGAGGTCCCACAGATGAGGAACTTTAAGCCATTTTTTATCCAGTGGCTATTTGGAGAGGTCATGCCCAGTCCTCCCGTTGGTTTGGAGAGATGCTCACTCCCCCTGGAGTCCTTCAGAACCAGCTTGTCACCTGCAGCAGCTGGTGCTTTGTGGTGTGGCAGAAGGGCTCCATGAGCCAAAAAACCTCTGCACAAGTGCTGTTCTCTGCTGGGCACTCCTGGTCCTGGCTGTCACTAGAGGGACAGGGCAAGAATCAAAGCTTAGGCTTCTCCTGTAACTTGTTGGGTGGCTGCATTGTGGGCTGAATAATACATACCTCTTCCAGCCGTTTTTATTTCTTCTACTAATTAAATAAATGAGAGAGTATCCTCCTTGATTGCTTTATTATTTAAGGGCTTTTCTTACTGGTTAAATGCCTGTGGAAACTTTAACTGAGCGTGCTGAATTACTCTGGAAAGACCTGACTCTTTCCTGGTGAGGTACCTGACCCCAGTTGCAGGTCTTCAGCCAAGTGAAAAATGGTGACAGCATCTTTCGTGGCAGTAGGAGGTACTGGCTTCTGTTCCCTTCTGCTGGATGTGATTGTCATCTAATTGTCACATAATGTGATTGTCCAGCTTCTACCAACACCCACCCCAAAAGTGTGGTAATTAAATGCATGCTGCAGCTATTGAATGACTTTCCAGTTACAGAGAAACGTGCCCTAGTTTGGATCAAGGGCCGCATTCAGATCCCTAAAGTTGATGGCGGGTTCCCACAGTAATACCAAATCCCTGTTTGTGAACGAGAGAACCCTAGTTTGGTTCATATTTACAACCCACACTGTCATTACCACTGATGCAGTATCAGCTATGATAATTATCACTGTGCCTTCAGCTCCAACAGAGCAGACGTTTGTCTGATCCGCGTGGAGGGTTGCCAAGTTGTCTTGCGGTAAACTTGCTGAAATTAGATGGCTTTTTTCAGCTTGGATTGCACCAACACCCACTCATGTTAACTGTGAAGGAATTAGTGTGGTTAAAATGACATTTCTGATGTTGTCTTATGAAATTTGAGTTCTGAATTATGAATTACAGTAATATGACTTCTGTTCCATTTAGTGACTGGGTGGAATGTAACGTTAAGATATTTTGACCTTTTTTGGCAATCGCAACTTGGAGAAGGTGGTAGCTGTAGATAAAATTAGAGGATACTCTCATGTTAACAAACTGAAAGTTGCAAAGTTTGGTTTTACAAAGTAAACTTCCCCTCTTCCAAGTTGCCTGGTGGTCTAATCTGGGTGTGTTTTTTTCCAATACGCTACCTAAAAAATCCTTTCCCTTAATTGGCCTCTTCACAAAGAGGAAAGCCTCTTCACAAAGATGTTTTGCCATGGTTTAATTTTTATTCAGCTGTAGAAAATCGGATCTATCTGATATTCAAGAGTAGTTCGTGCACACGTGTGTCAATAGTGAGGTTTTTGACAGGCTCTGTTTCACTGTCCTCTTTTCTTCCAACTGCCGATTCAGGGGTGTTTTTACCAGTGGTTTTACTGGGAGGAGGATTAAGCCAATGGGTCTGCAAATCCCAACTGGGACATTTTTCTATGCAATAGCCCAGGACTGAGCCACATGGCGAAATCAAGGAGTCTGTTTTCCTCTCTATAATTGAGAATACCTCTCAGAAGCCAGGGACACAGATGGGAGGACAAGAAAGAAAAACTGGTTGTATGCAATTTAGTGAAATAGGTTGGTCGGTCAGTAATTCTGGAAAGAGCTTTATTTTTCAATTCAGAATCCAGATGTTCGGTGCTGCCTCTCCCAACCCAGGCACTGCAGCAGGGCTTACAGCTCCCTGCTCCGGCAGGGTAAATGTACACGCTGACTTGACCTCATGAGTTCCTTTTATGGTTCATTTTCATCACTGTCCTTTTTGCTGGTCTCTGTGGGATCATGGAGCAGACCCAGCCTAAGCAGCAGAGGAAGGGCAGGATCTCCCTTGTGGGGCTGTTACGGCTGCATCCGAGCAAAGCCCCTTAATGACTCGGATAGATTCATTCGCCCGGGCTCACGGAGGGAGAAGAATTCACCCTGCAAATCAAGAGAGCTGGCTGGGATAGCTCCCAGGAATACACCGAGCAACTTCATTACGTTGAGCACAGGTTCAAGCAGTATCTATAGGTAACGTGTGTGACTTCAGAGCCGGAGGTTCAGGAAAGTGGGCTCTGTGCTGTTGTAGACTGTAAACCTGCAGATGATGGCAGGCGTTAATCTAGTTAACATGGAAAGCAAATGTTATCCCATGAAAAATAGAGTTGTGTCTTACAGTTGACATCACTGGAATGGATCAATGTTTTTCAATAAGAAAATGAACAAAGATATCATTTCTTGCCAAAAGGATGTTTCTGCTGGAAATGGTGGTTACTGGCAACTTTTTTGTTTTCACTGAAAACCCCAAGACTGAAAATTCTTGATTTCCGGCCTGTCAGTTAAAGCACAAAAACTTTTATAGAATGACTTTTGTGAAAGCATTGTTTTCATTAATATCTTCTGTGAGAATGAACACATCTCCTGCTTGACTTGGGTTGGTTTTGTGTTTTTGTTTTTAAAATGAGAATTTTTACCTGCATTTTCCTGCTAGGTGGGTTGTGCCCTGCTGCTCCTGAGAGGGCTGTGATATGGGTGGCTGTTCCAGGATGTGCTGTCCTGGCAGTGCTGTCTCAGGTTGCCAACAGGACTGTTCTGAAAGTGCAGGAGGACAGGAGAGATTCAGATGCAGTTGTGTGAAACTGCAGCGAGTTAACTTCACTGTTGTTCCTCGGGATTCATGAAGTGTAACGGGCCATGAATCAGTAATTTTCTTTCACAAAAGAACTTGTTGTATATATTTAGGTCCTCCTAACAGTGCTGTAAGGAGCAATGCCTATTAAGCTTTCTGAACTAGTTAAACTAGGTCAGAGTGAGGGAAAACTGTACCAACATTATGATTAAAAGGCACCAGTATAATGACCCTAGATAGCATTGTCCTCTTTGTTCCCATGAGTCACTGCCTGACAATAGGGTTATTTTAGCTCTCTGACTTCTTAAAAAAACCAACACCTTTGTCCACATCTTTACCAAAAAATTACCAATCCTCTCTTCCCCCTTTCCTACTAGATTAGATGTGGGTGCTGGTTTGCTAGAAAATAATTGTGCACATTTTAATTTTATTCTGTCTCTTTTGCCCCTTATTTGAATTACTAATGTCCCTGTCGTTTCCTTCTAAGGGTCTGTGAGTCGACTGGTGAGGGCTGCATCCTTACCAAATGCAAAACAGTAGCTCCCATGAAATGTTGCCAGGAAAAGGGTTGCCAGCTTTTTTGTTGTTGTTGTTTTGTTTTGTTTTTCTTTTCACTGGGTCGATTCCCCCACCCCCCCTCCCCTTTACTGGTGGGGGAAGAGAATAAATGAAGCACCCAGGATTTTATGATTGGCCCTAATCAGTTTTCATAACAATGAAAGAGTCCCTATTGCATGAATATTAAATTTTGATGAAGCTTTTTTTTTTTGAGGCTGTAGGTTTAAGACAGCTTGGGTACCAGAACTCCTCTGCTCTGTGTCAGCTCTCTGTGAGATACTGAATATTATAATTTCTATATTTGCTGCTCAGATGTCATTTAATATTAATATGCAAAATACTCATCCTCTTTAAAAATAATGTTCTTATTGTATGATTTATTTGATGTGGAGCTCAGAGTTTTGTCTTTTCTCACATAAAATAAAGCATCTTTCAGAGGGAGATGATTTGTTTCTTCCCATACGTGTGGCACAAAATGTCAGCATTCTCCCTGTCACTCTCGGGCTCAGTCAACGGTGAAGCAAACATCAGGCTCCACTTGCCTCCAGAGCAGTGGGGAACTGGTGAGGTTTTGTTTTCAGAAATGTGCACCATGAACCTGAAACGCTCGAGGATTTGCAGTCGCTGCAGAAATTTTTCATGCGTCCTCCTGCAACTCCAGAATTCTTAAACTTTGATCTGTAAATTTTCCCCCTCAAATTTGGATCTTACAGCTGTAGTCCTCGTGCTTGCAACAAAAAAAAAAAACCCCAGTGTCGGGCTGCCGGTACTCGTCCTGCATTCGGCTCTTCATTTTTCACGTAGTGACTCAAGACAGAACTTGCTCTTTATATGCTTCAAATCTCTGGGTTTAATCCTACAAACACTTACACACTGCGTTGCTTAATTGTAACCACCTACAGGATCCCAGGATGGATTTGACAGAGCGGCTTACATAAACAAACATGGAAATATATACATACATTTTAACATTATGTATTATCCTGCTGCACTAAAACTAGTGCAAAGCTCTTAACCACAAGTTGTTCTCTGAAAAGGCACACGCAGTTTAAGCTTCCCTGGGAATGGATTTAATTTAGAGCCCTGCTTTTCTTGCAGGGGCTAACTGAGACACACGGCATCTGCTGGGGGCCTGGCAGGAGCGCAGAACCCTGGACTAACTTTGGGTACTGTTGGGGAAAAGTGGGTTTACGGAGGAATTTAATGACAAGATTGCAACAAAAGAGAAAGGCACTGTCAATTATAAGGATTCGAATCTAGTGAACTGGCTTGGTCTGCAGCACTGCTAGAGGCAGCACTGGGGCTCGGTGAGAGGTTGAGCAGCTCTGAGCGTTCCCTCGGTCGTCACCTTCCCAAAGCTGGGCGTTATTTGGGCAGTTCTCCACGTCTTTGAAATGCAGAACTTGTTCTCTGTTAATCATAGCCTCAACTGTGTATCATATTCATCTACATTTTGGAGGGTTTACATGTTATTCTTGAAGTTTGGAAACCAGAACTGGACAGCTTTTCCTAATAATTCCTATTGGTGTTCTGCATAGGTGCGTTATTTCAAACACACTTTTTTTCATCCTTGATTCCTCTTGTAGGATTTGAACCAAATCCCATTGACCATGCGAGGAAGGCTTGCACTATTTGACTTTGTAACTATCAATATTCTCATTCATAGAACCCATTTTAAGATCTACAGGTTAGTTACCCAAAATTGCTGTTTTCCCGAACGTAGATGAATTGGGTTCTCCTTTTGAAAAAAGTTAAATAAGGTAAAGGCCTCAGGATCAAATTTGAAGGTTTTAAACATTTTTGTAGACTGCTATGGACTTGAGATTTACATCCACAGTCTTCATCATCTGCAAGTTCTGTGTGTCTTTATTTCAAGCCAAAGTAGGATTTCTTGTAGTACAGCAGCCAATGGCTTTTTTCCCTTATTTGGATATGTTTTACAATTGTTTCCTTTTAATATATCGTTATGCCAGGAAACATGAAACAATTAGTTCTTAACACAGAGTACAAACCCTAAATGTGTGCAGGGGGGTGGGGGTGTGTGTTTATTATCCTTATTTTTTGGAAACTGTACAAAAAATATGGCCAGCACTATTGTAATCCAAGGGAATGTATTGGATTTAATAATGCAAATTACACGTTTGGGGAAAGATTCTTTATTATACCCTCGAGAAAGATGTCAGAATTCTTATACTATTGCTGTGCACCTCTCCATGGGCAAAGGGAATAAAGAGAGCAAATTTAAGTTAAAGTGATGTTGGTTTTGTTGCTTGATTGAAAGGATATTGTAGAGAGGTTGGTGCTGGTCTCTTCTCACAGGGAATCAGCGATAGAACAAGAGGGAATGGCTGCAAGCTGCAGCAGGGTAGGGTTAGGCTGGACATGAGGAAAGAATTCTTCCCAGTAAGAGAGGTCAAAGCCTGGAATGGGCTGCCCAGGGAGGGGGTGGAGTCCCCATCCCTGACTGTGTTTCAGAGTTGATTAGATATGGTGTTGGAGGATCTGGTGTAGGGGAGAGCTTTTGTGGAGTGGGGCTGATGGTTGGACTCAATGATCTCAAGGGTCTCTTCCAACCTGAATGATACTATGGTTCTATGATTTCTAGTAATCTCTCTCCAAAGCGAGTTCCTGGCTTAACCAGGATTGTGAGTGGTAATTGTCTAAGGTTCAGTGTGTCACACCAGGTCTTTGTCAAAGCCTCAGCCAGCTAAAACAGTTTGGGGTTTGGTTTTTCACTGTGTCATACACCGTTTTTGAGGCTTTACGAAGAGGCTGAGGGGCAGTAAAGTTACGTTCTGAAGGAGAAGATAGAGCAAGGTAATGAAGAGAAATAAAATTGACAAGCAAAAGGAGCAATGTGATAGAGCTGCTATGGAAAGTTCCTGTTTCTTGGGGAGGTGGAAAGTCTGACTTAAGAGGTAAGGAGAGATAAATGGAAGGAAACAGAGAGGAAGCGAGCTGGAAGAGAAGAAAGAGGAAAAGAGGAGGAGGACAACAGGCCTGGTGTGAAGTCCAGATGAAGAGCCCTTGTACACTTGACACTGTTGCCTACATGCTGTGGTTGACTGAATCCAACCCAGAAACAGTTTATTTAAAGCAGCAGGGTGGTGTGGCTGGGTGGCTCCTGCTGAAGGACCAGACTTATTTCAACACCAGACTTACTGAAGACAAGTAAAGTTTTAGCCCTTCCTCCTCTCCCATCTCCAACTGAGACTGCTCCTTGTGGCGTATTTTCCCGCTACATGTGGTCAGGTTGCAGAGCTGTGTAACCCTCCTCCACTTAGAACAGCTTTGTGTCCAGTCCATCAGCTCAGAGTAACTGTGAGCCTCCTTCTAGACCCAAAATACTATCTCAGCTTGTTATTGTCCCAGCTCCTTTGGCGCTCTCTGCAGGAACTACTCTCCATCCCACGTGGGGAAATATAGGCAAGGTTGGTGAGGGAGCTCAAGGTAGAGGAAAGCCCTCTGGTTGCCTGAAGGTCTCTGCTGGGGCTGACAAGCCTTTTCTTAATCATAGTGTGAAAAAGTTGTCTGTTAACTGCTTTCGTTTACAACTGCGATGGGAGGTGCAAGGGAACATGATCCTCTGTATTTGTGACTGGGGAGTGGAGCTACAGGAAGACTAACATCCAAGCTCTCAGAGGGAATTTGTGGCAAGTCCAAGTATTGAACACAAGTCCTAAGTCCCTAATTGCTGCTTTAACCACAAGAATCCTGTCATTCTACAGGCAGACTCTAAATATGATTGCATATTTATTTTAAATTCCAAAGCATCTCTCATTGAGAGACTTTATTGTCCTTGCCAAATATTTAGGGATTCTAAATACCCCTTAGGAATTTCTGGTGCAAGGGAGAGTCAATTCTGTAAACTCAGTGCCCTAATAATATATTCTTAATTTTTTAAATTGTTTTATTTTTGCATATCAGAAGATTAAGCAATACATGCCTGTGGAGTGCTCTAGATTGGTGTGATCCTGGAAGCTGATGGCACTACTTACACGTGCACGACTGCACGCCAGAAATCATCGCTGCACCTTGCTCCACCCACAAGGAAAGATACTCATTTTGTAACATACTACAGTTTCCTCCAAGAGAAATTAGTGAGATAAGGATCTGTAAAAGCAAATGGTTCTTTCCACGCTGCACAGTGTCATAAGTTGAAAGTCATTAAAAATCCCATTTGCTTGCATTTATTGAGCTTTACGATGGAACTATAGTCTGACAGCAAAGAACTCTGGCATTTGGATCTGAGTTTGCCCGTATAAAGGGGATAAATCTGCTCTTCCTCATGGTGGAAGGATTCTTCCAAACCATGCTTTTGTCCCAGAAGATACAGCCATGTTCTGTTCGTGTTCCAGTTGAAGCTGAGTTGTTTCTTTCCTCTGCTTTGAGTTGATGAGGCTGCATGTGCAATAGTGAGTCCAGTTATGTCCCTGTTCTGTCCCCTCATCCCATCCCAGTTCAGGAGTGATGTGAAGGAACTGTAGAGGACTATCCTGATGGTCCAGAGCCCAGAGTACCTGACCTGCAAGAAGCATCTGAGGGAACTGGTCTTGTTTTGTTCTAGGTAAGAGGCCAAAGGGTATATAATGCAATTATTAAAGGGTAGTTACAAAGAGGACAGAGACAGTGTCTTCTCAGTTAGTGGCAGAAAACATAGCAAGGGGCAATAGTTGAAAACAGCACAAATTGGGAGGTTCTGGTTGGCTGTGAGGAAACGTGTTCCTCTAGGAGGGTAGTGCAGCAGGAGAACAATGCTATGGCCAACCTGATCTGGGGATTGCAATGGGCGTGCTTTGAGTGGGAGCCTGGACTTTTCTCCAGAGGTGTCTCTCACCCAACACTCCTTTGATTCTGCTACACAGCATGAATATTCAGTTCATTGACTGCTTTTCCTAATTTATATTCTGAGTTTTTAGTGTGATTTTGCTCAAGGCCAGATTCTACTGCTTCTATGTTAAGAAGTAATTTTAATCCCCTGTAATCAATAGGACTATTTTTGGCACAAAGTTCTGGATTGCAAAATCTGCAGATATCTGTATTGCAAATCCCAAAGGGGTTTGATTTCTTTCATTTTTTTTTCTCTTTTTATAAAACACCTGATATGCTTAATGAATGAGCAAACAAGAGAACTACTAAAGGTGAAGGAGCTTGATGAAATTTGATTGCATTTCATCTTTTAAAATTCTTATGTTATTTCCTTTTCTTCGAACACGTAGTATGTTTTGCTAAGAAACTGATATATATGCGATTTATCTTCTCTTAACCCCTTCCCGTGACCTTTTACTTAAGTAACCTGGTCGAAATCTCACTTGGTTAACTTTAATTGACATTGAAAGAAAAATTATTTCTCCAGAAGCCAGGCAGATCAATAGGAATTTGCACTCTGCTAACTTGACTTCCCAGAGTTGTCTCGAAAAGCGCAAGGAAGCTCTGTACATCACGGAAAGCACCAAGGCTCTGTTGTTACTCTGCATTTGCCGTGTTTCGTGGGTTACCAAAAACACTTCAAAATAAACTGAGAAATGATAGTACAGCTGTTAGAGATGAAAGCAGCCCTTTAAAGTACTTCACCTTGCACTTACGGGATGTATGTGCTCCTCCTTTTGCGTTTGCTGCAGAATTAAAAGGGATAATCTAGTTTGGACTGTGATTACTACTCCAAACATTTTAGGCTGTCCAATAAAACCATTGCTCTAATTAAACCAGAGAATAAATTACAGCTTTCAAGCCCCTAGATCCCCCAATGTATAAGGTGGCATTAACTGCACCTTCAAAAGTAGAAGTAAATAAGTTAATAGCGAATCTAAAGGGAACGGTTCTAATGTGGTGTAATTAGACAGGAGAAATTATGGCCAAAAAGGAGCACCATGTCTGTAAAAGTATCAAGGTCCATTTTTTTCATGGATAACATTTGGCTAAATAGTGTGGCCCGACACTAGGTTTCATTAGGTGTAAATGACATTGCAGAGCCTCAGGCTTTAAAGTGGCTTGAGGAGGTACAGGAAGGGTGTTTTTCTTTCACCTGTCACCACTTATTTTCCTGAGCTATTGGCCAGTAGCCTGGCATTTTCAGCTAATGGGAATTAAATAATACAGCTGTAATACAAATATTGTTTCTTGTTGCTTGGTCTTATGTGGTAGTCATTAAAGTTTAAATAAAAATCTGGAAAGAGAGCCATATTTAAAATGGTTAAGGACCCTCAGCTAACTTTGGATTTTTATGGCCTTCTCATTATAGCTGTTATGCCCTAACACAACCGCTAATGAAAGGCTTGGAAACTTTGCGTGGGATGAGGCTCATTTCAGGCAGGAGGAGGAAGCGACCGTCTGCTCGGAAATAGCTGGGAGTGCCAGCCCCGCGCAGCCCCCGCCGCTCTGCCTGCTCACTTCTCTGAATTCATTCTCAGCCAGTTTGCTCCCTACTGGGCTGCTGCAGAGGCCACCCTCCTTACCAGCAGGGTCCTGCCCAGCCTTCCTCACCCTCCGGGAGCTGCCACAGTCTTCCTCATGGCTCCCAACCCTCCAGGGCACCTGCCTCTGCCCTGGGGCAGGGCTCAGCCTGTGGGTTCCCAAACCCAAAGTCGTTAGTTAAAGCCTTCCTAGCAAGAGGTTCTGCCGTTGGTAATGCCCTCTCAATTTACACTATTGATATAATTTCCATGTGAGATTTTAGTGTTTCTTCCCTGCAAAACAAAAGCAGAAATTGCTCAGTGCTGTATCCTCTGGTTCTCATGCTTCAATTTATTTGCTCACGTTCTGGAAATTGGACATCCCAGAGATAACAATTGGTGCTGTTCCCGATGAGAATGGTGCTCCCCTAAAGAAAGCCGTTTCGGTTCTAGCGAGGCGTTGCACACCTTGTTCCTGACAGGGGTGGGAGCACAATGCATCCTCTAGGAAGGGAACGGGGATGGGGGGAGCAGCCTCTCTTTCTGGGCACCTTTTTGTCTGTGCCCCAGGGTGCTCCCCGAGGCTGACGGCGCTGCCTTCCGCTGGCCCGCAAGTAGCCACGCTGCTTCTTTGTGCCTCCATCTCCCCATCTGGCAGCCGCATTGCAATGCCTACCTCCCCAGTTAAGTACTTTGAAGATTATTGATGTTGCAGCAAAGCTTTAATATGAGCGTTTGATTCTAATATTTCTTCTTTCCACGGTATGTTTTATTCAGGCCAAACTCCTGCTCGCTTTCCTCGCAGCTAATGGAGCAGAGAATCCTTTATTGTGGCTGTTCCCTATTGCGGCCTGAGAGGTCTGGTTTGATATGTCAGCACAAGAAACTTTTCTTTTTATAATTAAAGTTTTTGTCAAGCATTTTGACTACTAATCGAGCTGCAGTATGGATTATTGCCTTATTAGTACCGCGAGCAGTTCTCCAAAACACACAGCCTGAGGCAGAGCCTCATTAGGGAAGACTTCAGGCCAGTTTATTTAGCAAAGCTGTAAGGAACTAGAAATAAGATAGTGGGAAACGGTGAGTAACCTTAACTGTAGGCAGAGAGCCCCGCTGCCCGTAGGGGCACACCCTACCCAGAGGGATTTTGCTGTGGATGTGAGTGGTTATATGTTAGGAGAGGATCTGCTGGCTGGTATTAAACCCAGGGAGGAGGCAGCCCTGGGGTCAGCCAGCCTCTTTAGGAAAAGGGCTGTGAGGTATCTGTCCTGAAACCTGCCTTCTGAGGAAGACACTTGCCTCAAGAGGAAAGAGACAAGTGGTCAGTGACATAATTTGAATGCAAAATTAAAGACTGCTGCTGAACATTAAAATACTTCTTTTGGTTCCCCTGGGGTTTTGCATGGAATTCACTGTACTCAGTGTGAATGGCAGAGGGACTATATTTATACTTGGTAAATTGGCTGGATGGTCTCCCGAGATTTGAATTGTTTAACACAGAAAGCTCTTGATTTGGGGATATTTTGTAGCATCCAGTGACAAGATCCACCCACAGCCCCTCAAGGGATGCATTCAAAAGAATATGTCTAATTTTGCATCATGAGTAGCTGGAGAAGAATACAAGCCAGGCATTCAAGCTGCATCATTTAAAGAGCAATAAAAATTATGAGGTATGAATAAAAAATTATGAGAAAGAAAGTCTGACCTTAAAAGCAGAATTGGGCTTGGTATTTTGATGGGTACTTCCTCCAATAATTCTGTTCAGGTCAACCAAAATGTTTCTTGAATTATGCTGATTTTAGTAAACGGTTTCAGAAGGAAGATAAACCAAACACCATTCCCTCCCCTCCCAAGCAAAATATTTTCAATTCTTCAAGATGGCATAATTCAATGGCATTTTTTCCTCATTATTATTGCTACCTAAAATATTTTAAATTATACCTTATTTATAAATTATATTTACAAATATAAGTAGAATTTTCTTACAGATATAATTAAGGCAGCAGATATTTTGCTGTATCCAAAATGTTTAGATATTTGCCACAAATGCTTAATTTTTAATAATAATTTAAAAAAAAATAGAAAGGTGGGTTTTTTAAATTCTTTTCTGCCTAGTGAACTGGCTGAACTGCTACAACTTTGTCCCTGGTCACTAGTGTGTCCATTAGATTTCCCCAAATTTAATTACTTTAAGAGCAGCCTGGCATAGTTGCCTTTCAGACCTTCTGGGCACGGGGAGGACGTGTGTGTACCTTTAAATGTCTTACTCTGAACTGAGCCAGAACGGAGTCTTACTTTTGCATATTTATTTAACTACCTGGGCAGGACTTTTTTGGTGAAAACCTTGCCTGTAACTAAGGCACAAACAAACACTGTGACACTTTGTTGTTTGCTGCTTTAAATGAAAATGTTGTGTTGGTATAGAATCATACTTGAAGTATTCCTGATCTTCTGAAAATGTTTCCAACCAGAAATACTTTAAAAGCGCATTTTCCATCCACGAAAGCAAACGTGTTCACAAAGGGAAGCGCTTTTATATGCCTGTGGGAGCAGGTAAAGGAAACAACCACATTAAAAGAACTAACGGGAAAACAGCCCGTAACGGTCTCGTTCTATTAGACTAATCATTTACTGTGAAAACAGGCTGAATGTCTGAAAATTGCAGTAGGGGGGGGCTGTGGGCCCGGCTCGTATGTGAGTTTGAGGGTCCAACTCCAGGCTCTTTGGAGGAGATGAGGATTCAGGGTGGCTTTCCTAAAGGCCAAGCCCATTCAGCCGCCCTGTGGCTGGCTCCTGAGCAGACCACTAGGGACAGAGATCCTTCGTCCAGCCTGTGTGCCTTTGGAGCCAGGATCGAGGGGCACGAAGGAGGGGAAGGAGGGTGCTGGTATGCTTTTAGAGACAGCATTTTTGTCTATGGCAATGAAGGTTTACTTTAAAGAGACAATTTTGCAACTTTGCCTTTACTGCTGTTAACATTGGCTTCCTGGTTCATGGTTTTATGGTCACAGAATCAGAGAATCACAGAATCTCAGGGATTGGAAGGGACCTTGAAAGATCATCTAGTCCAATCCCCCTGCTGGAGCAGGAACACCTAGAGTAGATCACTCAGGAACGCATCTAGGCGGGTTTTGAATGCCTCCAGAGAAGGAGACTCCACAACCTCCCTGGGCAGCCCCTTCCAGTGTTCAGTCACCCTCACTGTGAAGAAGTTTTTCCTCATATTTAACTGGAATCTCCTATGTTCCAGCTTGCATCCATTACCCCTTGTCCTGTCATTGGATGTTACTGAGAAGAGCCTGGCTCCATCCTCCTGACACTCACCCTTTACATATTTATAAACATTAATAAGGTCACCCCTCAGTCTCCTCTTCTCCAGGCTCAAGAGACCCAACTCCCTCAGCCTTTCCTCCTATGGGAGATGCTCCACTCCCTTCATCATCTTGGTTTCTGCTTACTGTAAGAGCTGCTGGGCTGTGTCCACAGCGGTGCCCGTGTCTGGTGGTCAGTCAGGAGGAGGCTAAGAGGTAGGATGTGTGCACAGCAGTGCTTCTCCTAACATGTTCTGCGAGTTTCAGATAACAGTGGTTAGTGATCATCCACTGATGGACCTTTATCCTGCATGGATTTGTCTAATCCTACTTTGAACCTGTTAATACTCTTGGCCTCTACAATATCCTCAGGCAACAAGTCTCGCATGCTAATTGTAGAGGCTGCAGTGTTTGAACTGTGGAGAGGTATGTGTTTAGAGCTTAAAGCAGGTCCGGCCTGCCTTTGGAAGGATGATGGTGTGATTCATCTTTGTAACCAGAGGACCTGAGCAACCCTGAACAAATAATAAGGTGCAACAGTAAGAAATCAGGACCTGTGTGCATGGAGATGTCTGGGAGCTCAGAGGACGGACGCAGTTGTAATTGGTGACCTTTTATCAGTCTAGAACACTAAATCACCAAACTCTGCCTGAAAACTGTGGCAATTGGTACTGGTATTCACAGAGGGAAGCTGTGCCACGCCGATAGGGAAACTTCTCTGTGTGTTTTGTGCTTCTCTATTTGCCAACCTGTGCCAGCACAGAAGCAGTGAATGGTGTGGGGTGCTTGGCTGCTCTTGTAGGAAGATGATTGGGGAAATACAGCCATTTTTAACTGTGCCAACTTTCTTTTCAAATACACTGTTCCGTGTGTCATTTGTCATTTCCTCAGATTATCCCGGGGAACCAGGAAAAAGACGGCTTGTTTCGTTCTGATTCAGGGCAGGGTTGTGGATATTTCTGTTTGGACATCAGCCAGGGTGCGAAGAGAAAGGGAAATCTCTGCCACAGTTTCAGTTGCTACTTTTGTAGGATGGTGAAGAGAAAGGCTGGTGGCACAGAACTGTGCTGTCCTCGCAGTCTTGTTCCTTATTTGATTACAGGAGAGGTTCAGATTTCTCTATCTAGGATTTTCATTTAAAGTCTCTCTGTTCCTCTTCATATACCTGTACAGGCCTTATAGCTCTTGTCTCTGAGCCCGGGTTCACCCTGGGACAGTGGGGGACATCTCAATGCTGTCCCCAAGGAAGAACTCTCACTTGGGATTTCAGCAGAAGCACAGAGTGGAGGCTCTCCTCTGTGCCAGTACAGATGCAGCACAGATCTTGAAGAAAGAGAAAATTATGGTTTCCCAAGCAAAGAGAAATCCAGCTCAGACAGAAGGATCCAAACCCTGCCCAGGACGCATTTATCCATGCTCTTATCTACAGCCAAGGATGCAGCAGGCACAGGGGGCTGCATGCTGGCCTTACACAGCCTCCAGGGAGACACACACAGAGCGGAGACAGCAGTGCCAGCTCTGCACCAGGTAGTGCAGTGACCACAAGGGGTGGGTTAACATGAAAAGTTGAGCAATGCAGACGTTCTCTTAAGACAGTTGTACCTCTACGTCTGTCCTGTTGACACTAAGCTGCTTTTAGTAATGCTGAGCAGGAAGAGGATGGCTTTTTGGCCTCTAGCAGAGGCTGAAATGGGAGCTACTTCTGTCCCTTGGTCCTTTTGGTCATGGAGAGCCTAATTTTAGCACTGTAGAAATTATAAATATATATATACACACGCATATATGCTTATGTATGCACACATATGTATATATACACATTCAAGCTAAAATTTTAAATCATTGAAAAACCACAAAGTCTTGAATTAGAATAGAGAAGAGAGGAAAGTTCATGAACTCCAGCTAGCTCTGTAAACACAAGCAGCAGCTGAGTCACCTCTTCCAAGGTCTGTCAGTGTAGAGTGGCTCAGCAGGACCTTCAGCATAACCATAATGATGGGCTGCTGCTGATGGAGCTTCATCTCACACATAACCCTTGGCGTGTAGCATCTAGGGCCAGGAACCCCAACCCTGGCAGAGATGTCATGTTTTACTCAAAAGAGTACTTTCCAATTCAAAGAATTTTAAATCCTGCCTATTTAGCATCTGTTCCTTCCTGAGCAGCGTTTAATGTAGCAGCACAGCACTTGCTGCCATTCCTGTAGCGTAGCTGGAGATGCATGGCTTGGCCCAGCATGCAGGGTGCTACAGCAATATTTTCATGGGACAAGTAAGAGGGCTATGACTTTCTCCATCTCCAGGTACCTAAATGCTTTGCAAAGTTTGGTTCTGGTCACTGCCCAACAACTGTAGGATATTCAGTTCACCTCCTGTCAGCATCTCAGAGGATCAACCCATAAATACCTGTGCTTTTCTTTTATTGGAACTAATGCTTAGGAAAACGGCAGCTGTTTGGAACTGACTGTGGAGACTGATGGCGAGGCAATCGTTTCACAGTTTAGGTTCCAAAGGAATGACTTGAGAGCAGTTAGATTGTTTTTATATTGTGAATTTAAATAGATGGTGGACTTTCATTTTCCTTTATTCTGCTGGAATACAGTACCATTTTCTGTTTTCAACAAAAAGTATTATGGCACCCAGCTCTCATGCAGAGGTTACAGAGCATCTCTTTCTAAAGGTCTTTTTGAAGGCCAGTATTACAAGAATCATAGTAGGTGTGTAGAACCTGAGGCTCATAGGGGTGAAATGACCTTCCTGCCTTTGCACAGTGAGACACTGAAAAAGTTGGGTCAGAACAACATTCTGAGTGAGAGCTTGCCTTGAGCCAGGGGCTGCAATTAGTCCTTCTCCAGCTAACCACCACGCTCACATTTGCCTTTGGATGCCTCTGCCTCAAGTGTCTTGAAAGGGGTTCTAGTGGAGGGACAGTAAGAAAACCAGGGCAGAGTCAGAGAACTGGCTGAGATGGGAGCGTTTTTGAGAGAAATGTTGGTACTCTACATCAAGTTTGAGAATAGAAGAGATTTGAGATGAGTTCTCCATTTCAAATCCCACATTAACTGGTTGCATTTGTTGCCAACATGTATGTTGTAAATGCTGGATGTTTTTTCTCCTGCAGACTTGCAGAACTGCTTTAACCTGGCCCTGGACAGATTATCATGGTATCCTTTCAATTACCTTGAACAAAACATGCCTATTTTCTCTTGCCTATTTTTAGGCTCCCAGCTGGGCCTAAGAATTGAAAAGTTATTAAAGAAAGTCAAGATCTGAGCAAATGTGCCTGTTATAAATTGTAATATAAACCACTTAGAAGTATGGGTTTTATCATCCTGGAGTTATTTCTTAATTTAAATGTTTCATGTGCATATCTTGGAGATTGGGATGTATTTGGGTGAGGAACGCGATTATAAAAGCTATTTCTTTCCATGCCAGACCGTGATTATTCCAGATTGTAAAAATAAAAGTATTACACATCTGTGAAATACCTGACAAACTTCTTTGACAGACCAGATGTTAGACCATCTAATACTTATTTTAAAGATACACACACAAATGAAAAAATACACACCAGCTTCTTCTGTTATGATGATAATCAGTCATTGCTGGAGCATTAATTTGTTTTGCTTTTCCTGCCTTCTGCAGCAAGGGCAGTGTGAGCATTTGTTTTGCTTGGAATGTGTCGGGCCGTCTTGAATGTCCTCGGTGGTTGCATGGAGGGTACATGTGCAACAGCTCTCAGAACGTGGGGAGGGAGACAAGCTGTAGGTATAGAGTGTAATTAACGGCCCAGCTATTCAGGAGCAGCTGTTCCCTATTGTTGTTGCTTAATGTTCTGCAGCACAACAAAGCCTTAAGGCAGCACTTGTTAGTATTTAGGGAAAGCCATTAGCCAGTCTGTGAATGAGCCTGCAGAAGAGGAAATTCTGATAATAATAAACACGGGTTCTGGGTAAAGCTGGAGAACTCCAGCCCTCCCTATCACTCAGTGCTGGTAAAGGCTCTTCTCCCTTTGATTTTTACCGCAGAGTAGGTCTGAACTCTTCCTCTGAATCAGCAATTGAAAACCCAAATGAGTGAACTCCTTTCCAGGGCGATGCTTTGCTCTTCCCAGCCCACTGTATTTTTAAAAGGAAATCAGAAACTCTTCCTACTGCAATCTAGTTTTGGTGCCAGGATGTACATAGGAAATACTATTTCCTGCCTGTGCTGGCAAGTTTAGTTATTAAACCACTTCCTCCAAGAGCCAAACTTCTTTGAAGAAGAAATAAAGTTCAAAGCCTTTTAATGAGACCATTTGTTCTTCTTATGCGCCTTCCCTAAATGTTACGCTGTGTGCCATAGAAATAAAAGAAAAGAGCTTAATCTCTTGAAGATGGACTGGCTGTTGTTCTAGGTCACCGGGTTGGAGCAGCAGGAACAGGTTGCAACAATTGCATTTTTAGGAAGCTGCTTGCTGAAGCTGAAGGGATTTGTTGTATTGTGGATGGAGAGATGAACTCCGCTGAGCAGGCACAGGACCATTGAACAGCTTCCTGCAGGACAGGCAGCAGCTCAAGGCTGCTTTCAGAGACAAGGCAGCTTTTGCTGCCATGTGTGGTTATTTGGGTAGCTCTGAGTCCAAGTGGATGGAGGAAATGTAAGGCAGATACCTCCAAGCAATTTCTTCTTTCCATCAGTCACCTCACTACTGGCCATTCCAGGTTTAGGTTTTAACTGGCAACACAGACTGTGTAATGATGGTAGTCTGAAAGAATTAGTGTTCATCCTGGAGAAGAGAAGGCTCCAGGGAGACCTTGTAGCAGCCTTCCAGTACCTGAAGGGGCTACAGGAGAGGAGGGACTCTTGATCAGGGAGGGCAGTGATAGGACGGGGGGTAATGGGTTTAAACTGAAAGAGGGGAGGTTGAGATTAGATATTAGGAAGAACTTCTTTGGTGTGAGGGTGGTGAGAGCCTGGCCCAGGTTGCCTAGAGAAGCTGTGGCTGCCCCATCCCTGGAGGGGTTCAAGACCAGGCTGGATGGGGCTTTGAGCAACGTGGTCTGGTGGGGGGTGTCCCTGCCCAGGGCAGGGGGTTGGAACTCAATGATCTTTAAGGTCCCTTCCAACTCTAACCATTCTATGGTTACATGCTTCTATGACAGTTACTCATCCTGCTGTGTGGAGCAAAAAATGATGCTGTGTGACTGGTGGCCAGTCAAAACCAAGGCAGGGAACTCGACAATAATCATCAATTGATCTACAGGACAAAAATTATTCAGAAGTGAAAATGTTTGCAGAAACCCTTTGTCGTTACTGCTTGTGTGCCAGCTTTGCCTTAAACAGGATAGAGACTATTTGCTGGGAACAAAGCTTCCAGTAAAAAGTTCCCGCTTGGAACCTGATAAAAGTAATAAGGGAGGTTTGCGACGAGTTGTGGGCATTTCCTAACCTTGGAGCATGTTAGCACTAAGGAACAGTTGTTGTGAGGAACAGCAGTGGTGAAATGTTTATTATTGTGTGCCTCCATCCTTTTTGTGAGTATTATTCTGTGAGGATGGGGCCGCTTTTCATCTGATCTGTGCTGCCAAGGTGGATAAGAGAGGTTTACGTGATGTCAGATCTGAAACCAAGAAACCTGTAGACAGGTTCTGAGCAGTGATGCCTCTGGCAAATGGTTTCAAGGCAGAGCTTATGTAGAGTGCCTGAGGTTTTAATAAGCGGATAGATGTCTGAACAGCACATAAAGAGCATGGGAGGTGACAGGCTGACCCAGTCACTTTCATTAATTGGGATCAAGTTACCTTTTTACAGCTGGGCAGAACGCTGTGCTGGAGGGGTGGGAAGTCAACAATACGGTGCCGTTGTCTCTGCACACTGGGGCCTCGGTAACTGGTAAACTGGGACACGAAAAGTAAGTTCACAGCAATAGGGGTTGTTTGTGGCTGAGAGAGCACCAAGCGGTGTAAGTCACGTAAAAGGGCAGGCACAAATCGTTGAGAGACCTTCGCCAAGTGCGTTTGTCAAAGGCTGCTCTTCACATGCACGTTCTACACACACCCACTGAAATATCGTATCACAGTTTTTGATGGAGTTTATTTCATGCTGGTCAAAGCATAAGGCTCAGTCTTCAGGCAGCTGTGATAAATAATGAGTGATTGAGAACCATACGGGTGCCTATGGAACTGTCAACTTAATTGTAAGGATGTTGAGTTCACTTTAGGACTATTTAAAGAAAAAAGATGAAATAGCAGAAAAAAACCCATCTGTATCCTGGCTGCTTGATATGTGGAAACCCAAGTTAAGAACAAAAAGTCTGATTTTTGTGTGTGGTAAAAATGTGAATATTTACTTTCTTTTACTCCCAGATGGGGCATCTCAGCCACTTCTACCAGTGCGGTGAGCGGGCTGCAGGAAGGCTGGCATATGCAAATTTGTTTGGAGAAATTCAAAAACATTGATATTTGAATGTATTTTTGGTCAAAAATGTCCCTGAGTGAACCTTTAACCCAAGCTTTTAAAACCCGTAGCGTCGGACCGACAGCCTAGAGAGGACTGACTAAATGTGCTTATAAAACACGTGTCCCTCTTCAGTATGGAAATTCTTCTTGGAGTGTTTTGACAAAACGTTTCTAGAATTGAATTGGACTGACTGATAGGAGATCTGAAAACCAGCCTGGGCTTTGTGAACTCTGAAGGGTTTATATCTTGAGAAATATTAGTTTTTCCAACTGTAGTACAAAATCAAATTGCAGATCCTCACACAGACATTTCGGCAGGTGTTGTTTTCTAAGCAGCTTTCCATAAAATTTTCAATTATGTTTTTATTAAGGTTGAATTGATTTTAATCTGCTTTTTGAGTCTTTGGGATACACTTTGGTTGTTTTTGAGGCTTTTGTGTAAGCGTAAGGCTGGAAGCCTACAGGAAAGCTGGGCTTCTCCTCTGGTCTCAAACATTTAAGGAGTAGGCATTTAAAGTAAAGGCCATCAGGGTTATAAGATTTGAAACAAAATTTTGGCAACTGTCAATGCTGCAGATCTAACTAATGTGGGACTTCCATCTCAGCTCCTTCTAATGGTATTTAGTTCAATGACTGACAGAGCAGGTCCATGTCTTGTTACCATGAATTTAGTCCTGCAAAACTGTGTGTGCAGTTAGATTGAAGTCCAGGTGTGCCTGGAGTCTGCTGAAGGGTAGCAGTTGAGGGGTCAGCAGTCTGCTGAGTTTGATCCTTTAAACCTAAAACATATTAGCATTTGTCTGTAAAATATAGGCTGAGGTATCGTTAATTCCAGGTACCTCAACACAAGAGAGAGATGGAGGGGCTGGAGCGAGTGCAGAGGAGGGACACGGAGCTGGGGAAGGGCCTGAGGAATAAACCTTATGAGGAACGATTGAGGGAGCTGGGACTGTTTAGTTTGAGGAAGAGGAGGCTGAGGGGAGACCTTATCACCCTCTACAACTGCTTGAAAGAACATTGTAGAAAGGTTACAGCTGGTCTCTTCTCACAGGGAATTAGCGATAGAACAAGAGGGAATGGCTTCAAGCTGCAGCAGGGTAGGGTTAGGCTGGACATTAGGAAAGAATTCTTCCCAGCAAGACTGGTCAGAGCCTGGAATGGGCTGCCCAGGGAGAGGGTTTCAGGGTGGCTTAGATGTGGTGTTGGGGGGTCTGGTGTAGGGGAGAACTTCGTAGGGTAGGGCTGATGGTTGGACTCAATGATCCCAAGGGTCTGTTCCAACAAAAACAATCCTATGATAATGAATATACAAATGTATTAGATATGTGTGTCTATTCTCCTATGCATAAAATGTGGGTGAGGCAGTGAGCAGCCACCCGTCCATGTACTGGGTAGTAGGAGGAAGGCCCCTTCCTTCTAGTCTCTTTTTCCTCCCTGCCCTGGTACCTGTGCTGCCCTCCTGGGCATATCCCAAGTGTGGGCGTGCCTGACCCTTGAGCAGCTGGTGCTTTCCCTCTGCTGCACCCTTCCCCAGGAACATTTGCTTCTGCTGCTCTCACTGATGGGAAAAGCCTGTTCATTCCCTCTGCACTGGGAATTTGAATCTTCCCAGCTTACTGAGTGCTGGCTGGTGGAGGTCTGGCCTGCAGAGGAGTCCAACCTCATTCAAAGCTCCTGAGCTGCCTTATCTTACTGCTAAACAACGTCTCAAACCTCCCCATCAGGTGCAACTGGCATGTTCACATTAAATTCTTTTTTAAAATGATAGATCACCTTAAAAACATGAGTTTTATACGATATGAGAGTATGAGAGATTATTTTTTTTTTTTTAAGCTAGCATTCCTGTTTTCAGGCATTTCATTCTAAAATGGTCATACCTCCTCACTTTACTCAAGTGAATCCAGTCTGGGTTAAAAGTAATGAAATGCAGACTGCATTAAATTCCATGTATATATTTTAAAAGTTCAATATAAGCATACTATTTTTTTTGTTACTATTTAGTATTTTTAATTGCTGCAGAACCCAAAGGCGATTCTTGGGAACGAGAGCCCTTTTTGCAAGTTGTGGTGAACAACCACAGAACAAACCTTCCCTGCCCTAGTGAGTTTCTGAAACTTCNTGGGTTGCTTTAATTGCTGCAGAACCCAAAGGCAAGTTGTGATGAACAACCACAGAACAAACCTTCTCTGCCCTAGTGAGTTTCTGAAACTTCTCACATTGCAGCAGCCGAGGACAGACCTAAGTCTCTGCCCTGTCTCTCTTCAGGGCTCCACTTAAAGAAATCACCAGCCCCTGCTCTTTGAGAAGCCCAGGCCTGACTCAAAACGAGAACAGCTTCGTTGTCTCTGCCATCCGGGATTGTCATTTTTTCAAAGAAGAGAAATCTTGTACTTAAGCAACAAAAAGGAGTTCCTGTGGAAGATGGCTGCTTTTATTACTGTTGTGGGGTTTCTTAACAGCTTAATGTTCAACTCCATCTGCAACTTGCAGAAACACGTTGACAGTTGGTCCAGTCATCGTCTTACTGAAACGGGTGGAAGGGATCTCAGGGGGTATAACAAGCCCACCAGTTTTAGTGTAAGGTATTGGGAAAGGTTGCTGGATGTTTCAATTTGACTGGTGATTCCAGTGCCACTTCATGGAGTCAGGATAGCTTGTGTTTGCAGGACTCATTAGCTGCCCTAATTTCATGAGTCCGTGATCCTTTTTCCTGGACTCCAGTTTCACTGCACTTGTCATAGAAGGAAAGGCTTGCAGGCTCTGGGTGAAATCTGTCTTTACACCATTATAGCTGCCATGGGAAAATGCCAGGTGGTTGTTTTCAGAGCTCTTAGAATAAAACATGGCTTGACATCATGGGGTTTGGGGGTTAAGTTTTTTTGTTTGTTTGTTTTTATCTAGATTCTGCATTAGATTTCTCATCTGAAAGCGTATGACACTAATCTGTCTGACCAATGTATTGTGCAGTCCCAGGAAGGCAAAATTTAAGAGAAGATTAAATCTAGGATAGAGCATCTTGTCTATTAACTGTTGTCAACTCCTAGTTCCCTTGCCCAGTGTACTAAATTTGTTCTGACTGCTTTTGTTCATATATACATAACAAAAGGTGTCTCTCAGTACTGAGTCTTGCTATAATGAGAAAAAATGTTAAGAAGAAAACTGGATGTTGAACATTAAAGTGACAATCCTATTCAGACTACCGGGGTGGGTGATTTGCACCGTCTGTGCCACATTCTGTAATACAGGGAAATAAAGAGAACCAGACAAGGGCTAGTACTTAAAATTACATGAGCACAAAAAATGTAAATGGCAATCAACAGACCGCTGTTTCTTTATTTCATTTGCAGGGCTTAAAAAAATAGTAGTTACCATCACAAACCAAAACCAAAACAGCCCAAAGCTTTAAGCAGCACTGCTTGCTGGAATAGTACACATCTTGCTTTGGCAGTCATTGATCTATTTTCCACATATAAGCTATACAGTGTATTAGCTGTATATATTAGCTGAGAGAGTAGGAGTTCTCGGAGGAACAGATGGTTATTCCCAGCCTGGACAGCACTTTTTAAGCATTAAGAAATCTATACAACTGTTCAAGTGAATTACCTGGGTTTTGCTACGGCAATTTTAAAGCGCAGTGTAGACTTAAACAGTCCCTAGCACTAGCACCCTCCCAAAATTAGAAGTTTCCTTTCTTATGCCCGCTTCATTTGCCATGCACTTTAAAAATGACAGTTGTCGTCCCTGTGAAGATTAGAAGATCCATGTTGGGTATGTCACACGCTTTGATGGTAGTATTGCCCCAGGCGTTTGTCATCCAACCTACAGGGATAACAATGTGTAATGGTAGTGCTTTTTTCAGAACACTGTAAGTATACAGATATTATTAAATTTTACAATTACCACAGGGAATGAATCAAAGCCTCCAATAAGCCAATGAGCTATATATTATTGCCCTGCCTTTATAATTTTTCCTCAGTACTATCTGATTGCATTCCTGTTATCACTTAGTTGTTTCTCTGCATGTAGTTTTATCTAATTTCTCTTTATTTCAGTCACTTGCGGAGGAGATAAATGGATTACTTCAGACTAATTGCTACTTATTTAAAAAGCCATCAGCCTTCTGTAAGAGTTTTGAATCAGTAGTTTAAGCTAGCTTTTACTATCTCTGGTATTTATCTCGAAGCATTTCATCATTGTGGAGCCTGTTAATAAGCCATTTTTCTAAAGCTGCTTTCAATTTGCCCTGCCAAAATTTTTAAACACAAACAGATTATGATTGTTAAGTAGATAATGAGATATTTACTGTAGTATCTACATAGATTGGAAATACCCCTGATAGACCTTGCAGCTGCATGAGTTTCAATGTAGAGTCTCTGACAGAGAATACTAGAATAAAAATAAATATTGCATTATCTTGATTTCTCCATCCTTATATGACAGAGGAAGCAGCTGCATTATTTATCTAATTGGAGGAATGTTATGAGTATGTTTAATTAAATGTAAGAGTACTCAGTAATACTAGAAAAATAAACAAAGGATAAATGGCAAAATGAACTCAAGTCATCTAAGGTGGTTTAACTCACTGACCTTGTTCACTTTTGTATAATTACTGGAGTATGTGCCAGAATCAATGTATCCAATCTATGTTCAACAGCATATCAATTTCTCATCCCCCTTACCAAGGTCTCTTCTTTTCCCAATGCGATTGGATAGTGAGTTCACGGAGCCTAATTCTCACCTACCCGTTTGCACTAAGTTTCAGTGGGATTCATCTACTCTTCCCTTGGTGTGAAAGGAAAATCCAGCATCTTCCTGCTGATACAATGTTATATTTTTTATGTCTCAGGTGGTTATGGTTTTACAACGGACTCGAATCCCAAAGCATTGAGGGGTGCTCGAGTCAGAACTGGGCTTGTCGTAGACCATCTGAAATGAAGCTTTAGCAACACAAACTGAGGAGTGGTTTTCTCACTCATTCGAGTTGATGCTCCCAGCAATAGATGCAGCGGGGTACCCTCCGATGAGCACAGTCCTGATTATTGTTGGTATCAGAGGAAAAAGCACAGCACAGGAGTTAAAATATTTACAAGTCTTAGTCTCTCTGAGGGAGCAGTTGACAGTTCACAGTTAAAAATAGTTTTCTAGGGACGTAAGCCTTTCTTTGTTGGGTGAAGAATTCTCTGTAAGTGGTCAGAACATAAAGATCCTGCAGGATCTAGGATGTGGATTCTGATGAAAAACATGTTCCTGTGAAAAAGTCCTTATCTTTACAACCAGCCACCACAAAAGACTCGGTGAAAGCCATAAGACATAATTAGATCATGGAGTTTGATCCCTGCCAAATTCATAATTTAAGTCAATGCTTAAGTCACATCTCTAACAACAACAACATAAAGGCACTGCCGTTAGTGCATGGAACTGATGCTTTCATGTGCTAATATACTGATCACTCCAATTTTCTGCTAAAATCAGGACTCCAGAAGTCCTAACTTCATCCTCAATCCCTATGCGTTATCTCAGAGGTGGCTTTTTCTTACTTATTTGTTTCTTGAAGAATGAAAATAATCCATTCATCTATATTTTAAAGTCTATCAGCTGTCTTGTGCCAAAGTAAAGTTTAGAAAAAGTATTTTGCCTAAGGTTAAGTAACTCTTTGTTCAGGACTCATTTGAATAGATCAAGCTTTCCAGCATATCCATTCTTCCCAGGCACTCCTCCCCATCTTCCACAAATACAGCAAAATAAACATGAAGGAATATCATCAAGAAGAAGATATGCTGCTTGTGTAAGTAATTATGTCCCTTGTTAGTTCACTATAAAGTAATTTTCCTTTCCCCCCCACTCTTTACATTTCTTAGTGTGCCCTGGAAGGTATTTTTACTTAATTTTGTTTAGAAATTTGAAAAGCAAGGGAAAGTGAGGGATGATTACAGACTTTATTTAAGGGTTTGATTTTGGTTTCTCTCTGTTCTTATATCAAAGATAAAATGGAAGTGGTAGTGTCATGTTCAGGTAATGAGATTTTATATTAAAAAGAATAAATTAAGCTCATAAAGCCAATGGCAGGAGGGACATGAGGAACCATTTCTAGCTCACAAAAAGGACTTTATACATTAATGCAGTGAGCATCAAGAGTTATTAGGAGTTGAAATTCAAAGCTCAAAGGATGTCAAGCGCTTCAAAAGCAAAGGCTTATTTTGTATTGTTTATATTTAGAAGTGATACAGAGCTCCCTTGAAATATTTTACCCATGATGTCAAAAATCAAAAGCATTATGGGGAAAAAAAGAACTTGGGACATTTCCCTTGCAAACAAGAGTTCTGTCCGTGACACACCAGAGGATTCCTCTGAGGTACAGATTTGTACACAGCACTACTTACCAAAAAAATACAAACATCCTCTCTGCTTAGTGCCACGTTGTTGCTTGCCTTGGAAATACGTAGTACACAGAAAGGTTTTTACTCCAACATTCACTACTACTTCTTTTTTTTTAAGTAAACCCCCAAATCCTGGAATATCAGTATGTGGTCATTTTTTAAATAGGTATTTTTTTGAAAAGCTGTGTGACATTTTTCTTTAATGGCTGATTTTTTTTTAATGTCAGCTACATTTTTAAAGCATGAGGCCTGGTTGTAACTAGCCTCGGCACTGCTACTGTACATCAGACTGTACTATTTGATCATTAATTTATCACAGTTCTAGCAGTTTGTTTGACAGGTGATAGTGCTTTCATCTAATGGCTACACAGCAAGTGTGTGGTGCACTAAAGAGTGGATGCCACTGACTAGAGTTAGAAATCAGCAGACAACAGCCACTTTGCAGAGCTTTATCGATTTACCAGAATCATTTAAAGATATGAAACAACCAGAATAATGAATGCCAGTCCAGCTCACTGTGGGTTTTTTTTTTCTTCGAGTTGTTTAGTTTGGAGAATATTAATAGACTTTTGTTGCTGGTGGTGGTGTTATTGCGACTATTTGCAATGGTAACAGAGGTGCAAAAATGAAGGTTGCAAGTTGGAATATTTGTACTAGAAATGCAGTGTCTGTGCTCAGTGCAGTTTAGGAAATTGAAACTTGGCAGAAGTAGGAGGCATTTTGGAACATTATGAACATTTAGCCTACAAATGCTCCAAAATTATCTGACAAAAGTCTTCTCTGAGTTAGAATCATAGAATCATAGAATCCTATAGGTTGGAAGAGACCCTTGGGATCATCAAGTCCAACCATCAGCCCTACTCTACAAGTTCTCCCCTACACCAGATCCCTCAACACCACATCTAATCTACTCTGAAACGCAGTCAGGGATGGTGACTCCACCACCTCCCTGGGCAGCCCATTCCACTGACTGACCACTCTTTCTGTGAAAAACTTTTTCTTAATGTCCAGCCTAACTCTACCCTGCTGCAGCTTGCAGCCATTCCCTCTTGTCCTGCCGCTCATTGCCCGTGAGAAGAGACCAGCACCAACCTCTCTACAATGCCCTTTCAAGCAGTTGTAGAGAGTGATGAGGTCTCCCCTCAGCCTCCTTTTCCTCAAACTAAACAATTCCAACTCCCTCAAGCGTTTCTCATAAGCCTTATTCTCCAGGCCTCTCAC
>VZTM01007928.1:269261-320040 GCA_013400555.1 Jacana jacana
GCTTGCTAGTTTTCTGGCACACAGGAACAGCCTGCTCCTGTGCCCTTAGGACTTCTCTCTTCAAGTATGTCCAGCCTTCCTGGACTCCTGTGTCCTTCAGGGCAGCCTCCCAAGGGATACTGTCAAGCAGCCTTCTGAGCAGGTCAAAGTTTGCCCTCCGGAAGTCTAAGGTGGCAGTTTTACTGGCCCTTCTCCTTGTTTCTCCAAGGATCAAGAAAAAGATGCCTGAAAGTTAGGCAACTATGAATCTGTTTGCTCCACTGATGGGAGGTGCAAAACGGTCATCTTTGGCAAGCAATCCCCCTGCAATCTGTACTTGTACCATCGAGGGAAACAAATCTATTTAAGCTGTTACCTCTTGTTTCATACCGTGTTCATGACAACGTATGTGTAAAGCATGGTGTCTGCATTACAGGTTCGTATAGCACTGGTCCAGGTTGTTGTGCTCCAGCTGTGCTGCTGGCCAAGCCTGGCCAGGTCTGATTCTACCATGGAGCACATCTACAGCATCTACAGTGTTGCTCATTGCCTGTGAACTGTGGAGCTGGTCCATGCCTACAAAGCCTATGCCCTGAGATCCTGGCTGGATCCAGGGCTGCAGCCCGGCTGTTGAGCAGGTAGAAAAATTCTACATCTTCAGATCCTACCACACAATGTACTGATGGACTTGTGCATACAATAGCTCTGATCTTTGCATTTATCTTTGTTGGCCAAAGGCCTATCTTATGGCTCTTCTTGGGTTTGGTGAGGCTGCAGGGCTGGTGTGTTGTCATGAATCCGGTGCCCAAGTTTACTGCGGCAGAACCTGGGACTCATTCCAGCAAGATGCTGAAGAAACAGTGTAGCTGTAAACCTGTTAGCAGCACCCTAAACTTCAGAGGCTCTCCAGTCCCAAAGCACTTGGCTACTGCAGGTCTTAGTTGAAATTATATCAAGAGGTGGAAGGGGCGCTTTGAATTTTAAAATCAGTGCCTGCTGCCCCTGATGTTGGACATGTCAGCTTAGGCCAAAGCTCAGATGACTCATGGAAGTTAATTAGTTTTCTGAAGTGCTGATTGCTCATATTTCCCACTGAAGTCAATGGGGAAACTCCCACGTGTTGTACTGGGAGCTGGAAACCCGCCATGTAGTGTTGTGGGACATCCAGAAGAAGCAGCGTTGCTTTTTGTAGTGGAGACAGTGGGAGTTGCTTACAAACATGAAGGAAACCAAAATGATGCCAAAAGAAAGGTTATTTTCCTCCTCCTTAGTGGTTGTCACAAGAATCACAAGTAAATGATAAACACAAAAGTTTGCCAAATATTTTCAATGTTTTTTAAATGTGCCTGGATGTGTGCAAAGGTGCTGCCTTTTCTCCTCTGGATTGCAAGTCACAGGAATTACCTGTGGGGTTGCCATGTCCTGGATGAAATGACACTTATTAATGTAAGGTTATAACTTAGACCCCAGTCTCGAGGTTTGTAGTAGCTCATCAGTGTCACTGCGTTTGCGTAAGCTTTGCCCCTGGAAGGGACCCTGTTCCTTGGTTTCCTGTGTCAGCAAGTCATTACCCCTGCACATGAGCATGGATGATGGGATCCATGGGGATTACCAGACCTCTCTGATTTCAGAATTGTGTCAGAGCCTGACCTGCCATAAAGCCTGAGATCTCACAGGCTGAGAGAGCTGGGGTTGTTCGGCCTGGAGAGGAGAAGGTTCCGGGGAGACCTTATAGCAGCCTTCCAGTACCTGAAGGGGCTACAGGAGAGCTGGGGAGGGACACTTTGTCAGGAAGTGGAGCGACAGGACAAAGGGTAATGGGTTTAAACTGAAAGAGAGGAGATTGAGATGAGATACTGGGAAGAACTTCTTTGGTGTGAGGGTGGTGAGAGCCTGGCCCAGGTTGCCCAGAGAAGCTGTGGCTGTCCCATCCCTGGAGGGGTTCAAGACCAGTCTGGATGGGGCTTGGAGCAACCTACTCTGGTGGGAAGTGTCCCTGCCCAGGGCAGGGGGGTTGGAATTGATCATCTTTAAGGTCCCTTCCAGCTCTAACCATTCTATCATCTAGAGCATCCCTTTGCTGAAGCTGAAGCTGCAAAACCACACTGGCTAAAAATCAACATGGGGTTCTCAACCAATAGATAACTGTGTGTGCATTAGTAGAGCTTTTATGGGGTTGATCATAAACTCTTCTGCTGTAGGCTTTTAAGTTCCTGTGCTGTCACTGTCACATTTCTAACATATTTGGTCTTGTTTGGTTATTTTGGAAGAAAGTATCTAGTTACTGGTTAAAACCTGGTTAAATTTAATTGGTATTAAAGTGAATGAGATGGTCTGCTCAGGTGAGCATTTAAAATGGGACTGGTTTAGTGATAGTTTAAAAAGAAAGGGGAAAAGAAAAGAGAAAAAAAGAACTGTGCTTTCACCTTGCCTTCTCTCCCTTCCCCATGGAGTGCCAGTTAAGGGCTGCTCAAAGTCCAGCATAAGAGGCAAATCATGATCTGCCTTCCCATTTGCCTTCCTGCCTACAGAACCACAAACTAAAAATACCCCGGGCAAGCAATTCCCTTCATCTTCTGGCTTCAACTTGCCAATCCCTAGTCCAGCTCCTCCTCCTTCCACCGCCTGAGTGCTGGCTTGAGGAGCTCTCAGTACGTTTTTGTGTATCACGTTTTGGGGGGGTGGGATGGGTTTCCCCACAGCCAGCTTGGTTATAAATAGTTATTTGCCTGAATGAAGAGCTTGCACCCTTGGCAGGTGGTCTGAAAGAGCAATTGCCATGTGTTGGAGCCATATCTTGCCTTATCTTCTCCTAGAAGTACTGCCTCTGGTTCTGCAAGGTCTTTCCTGTAAGATCCTGCTCACGTGATTTCAATGTTGCCTCCAGACGCATTTCCGCTGGGATGGCAGTGGAAGTGCTGTGGGAATTTTGCCGTATGCAGCAGGATAAGGCGGTTGGGCTCAGGAGAGCAGACTCTCTTCTCCATTGCTGCTGAAAAGCAAGAATAACACAGCTGGAATGAGCGAGGTCCTCCCAGTGATAGCCGTACACCACAGAGATCAAAGCCTGCCCTTCCCTCATAGTTTAAGCTACACTTCAACCGACATGCAAACTAATTTTTACCTTGTCTTTCCCTGCTCCTGATTCCCACAGTTGAAGTTCTGTCTTGAGCCATGACTAATATCCCCCCTCTTCCACCAACACAAAGATCCCTTGCTCTTCCCAACTGAAAATCCCAGCCACAATTTGGATATTCAGTGTGATTAATACGTTCTGTCTACAGCCCGAACCCCGAATCTCTGTCCCCGCTCTCGTGGTTTGGCAGCCGGGGGCGGGCAGAGGGGGTGGCCTGGGTGGATGCAAATGCGTGGCGGTGGGCAAGCTTGGCTCGGGTCACCTTGTTTGTTTGTTGCTGCTTGGTTTTTTTGCTGGCCTTGCTCATCAGAGCCGAAATCTCTGCAAAACATGTCGCGTGATTCATGTAAACACTGAAGACGAGCAGGGTCATACTTGCTGTGGGGAGGAATCAAAAGCGGAGGGGAACAAACACTTGGCGGGGATCCGGCGCGGCGCGGGGCTGCAGAGGTATGCCAAAAAGCTCTTTGTCTCACATGCCCATTAAGATAAGTAGCATTGCTCCTCGCCATCTGTCTCTCCCTATGAACCTCTTCCTCGTTCCCATGTAATAAGAAGACCCGTAGAAGGACCAGCTGTGACCTTACAGGGAAGCCTGAGAAACTTTGTCGTTTTAACCAGCACTGGGAGAGTCGGAGTTGGCACTGGTGAACGCAGTTCTGTGTGTCATTTTTTTGTTGTAGCTATGTCACTGTCTCTTCCCCCAGTAGTTGTGCGGTGTTCATAGAAAGATGAAAGCCACCAAGGCAGTGCAGGGGAGGCTGGCAGCCTCCAAACATGAGTATTGATGGGTTATTTTTTCCTTTTGTTTCTTCCTCCTCTAATAAGGCTGAATGAGAGAAGGAGAATGGGAACATTGTTGGACCAAGTCCAGCAGAGGGCCACAAAGGTGATCAGAGGGATGGAGCACCTCTCCTATGAGGACAGGCTGAGAGAGCTGGGGTTGTTCAGTCTGGAGAAGAGAAGACTCTGGGGAGACCTTATAGCAGCCTTCCAGTACCTGAAGGGGCTATAGGAGAGATGGGGAGGGACTCCTTGTCAGGAAGTGGAGTGATAGGATGAGGGGTAACGGCTTTAAATTGGAAGAGGGGAGATTGAGATGAGATACTGGGAAGAACTTATTTGGTGTGAGGGTGGTGAGAGCCTGGCCCAGGTTGCCCAGGGAAGCTGTGGCTGCCCTATCCCTGGAGGGCTAAGACCAGGCTGGATGGGGCTTTGAGCAACCTGGAGTGGTAGGCGGTGTCCCTACCCAGGGCAGGGTGGCTGGAACTCGATCCTTAAGGTTCCTTCCAACTGGAACCATTCTATGATTCTATGAGAAGAGACCATGAGATGTGGCAGTTTCCCAGTCCCCAGTTGCTGATACAGGCCAAGAGGATCAAAGTAGCAGTGACCAAGATGAACAAATCATGTCAGTATTCTATTAACCCGGCACAAAGTATATAGAGAGGCGTTGGGGCACCCTTTGCAGATGTGTTCCCCTGTGGGTTAAATGTGAGCTGTGTCCCTCATACCCCGTCTGTGGGAGGTTTGGCAGCTGGGGTTGGCAGTGAACCCAAGGTGCGTGGTTGTGCCAATGGTTAGGCTGGAGTTGCCGGTGCGGCTACGGCACAGGTTCATTTTCAGTGAGCTTTTCCACAAAGCGGGATTCACGTCCTCCTGTTTCACACGTGTGTGCCAGAGCAGGCTCAAAATTCCCCGACCCGTAAATTTGTGGTGACGCCCCTGACTCAGTGTGAATTTCAAAGTCATTCTGAAAAATTAGGGGGGAAATGTTTCAAAACAAGGAAGATTTGCTTTGGACCAAAATCTGAAGGAAGAAATCTAATACAGATTCAGTTAAACCACGTAATTCAAACTCAAAATAAGCACTTGGTCTTCAAACCTGTTATTAGTCCAGTGAAAATAAATTTCAAATTGAAATGTTTAATTTTTTAATATTAAAAGACGGATTTTTACTTTTTCTTTAAAAACAGCTAACCAAAAAATGTTACCCAAATGGCTTTCATAGAATATTGCAGTGGATCTAAATGTACATTTTTACTGTTGAAACAGTGTTAAGATAAAAAAGTTTCCATGTTATAATTGGAGGGCAAATAAAATTCCCTGGGCATTTTTCTGGATAAAATAAATGCTAAGTTTTCTAAAGTAAAAGATGTGACTAAATGCTCCTTGAGCATCTGTATTTCTTGGGAAACTCATTGTAGTTGTATAAAACCTCCAAACTTC
Organism: Jacana jacana; assembly: GCA_013400555.1. NCBI lineage: Eukaryota > Metazoa > Chordata > Aves > Charadriiformes > Jacanidae > Jacana > Jacana jacana. The sequence goes on from VZTM01007928.1 coordinate 274,606, forward strand.
ACACTCATCAGAGTTGAGATATTTTTAAAACAATTTACTCTTAAAATTTAAAAAATTAGAACAGAAGTTTCTTGTCTCCCCCTCCCTTGCAATTGTTGTGCGGGGGGAACCCAGCTTTTCCCTGGGCCTGTATGAGTGTCTGTTACTGAGACACTTGAAAATTGCACCCAATATCAGCAAGAGCAGCAGATGGATCTGTCAACTGTTTTGCTGAAAATGGTGAATATCTTCCCTGGAACATTCATAAGTTGCCTGAGGCAAAATTTCACAGTGGAAACAGTGAGATTTCTCTTTACATAACATTCCTAGTACTCACGGAAGTCTAGGTCCCCCCCTACCCGTCGGATTAAAATACCCATGAAGCAGAAGATGATGAATAGGCACAGCTGGGCTGTGAGAAGGGCAGCTTCAGAAGTTCTGGCCATAGCCTGACCGCAGCCCATCAAAGCTGCAGCGAGTGAACAGTGTCGTTAGGACTTACTGTTGTTGCTTGTTTTCACATTTAGGTGGAGACCGCAATAGGCTCTGATGACGCCTTTGGGCCTCTCTCCTTCCACAGGGTCTTAGCTGTGGAGCAAGCAGAGTCTTCCTCAGGTGGTCACCTGGAGGGCTCTATGGGAGTGTTGAAGTCAGGAATTTTTGGAGGTGTCCCAGGTCATGTATTGTAACACAGTCGCTGCCTGTGAGATGTGAGAGGAGAGCTAACCACCACTTGGAGATAAGGGAGCTCTGCTGTGTACATGAACTAATGCAGGTCCCCGGTAGAGCAACGCTTGAGCCTTGGCGAAAGGGGCCACCCTTCGCGCTGCAGAAGGGATAATTTCAACAATGCAGTTTGGCACTTTTCCTATCCATAAGGATAGGAATCTGGAGAGTTTAAATTGGCTTTCTGCAAATATTTGTGAGCCTGATCCAGGGCCCTATTTATTGGGCTTGCTTTCAGGGAGTATGAGTAAGAGTTGCTCATGTTGTTGCTCACCAGAAAAAAAAACACAGTTCCCCTGAATTTGTTCCTATGTTTTACTGTTTGCTTATAGATACCGTGCAAACCTGGCTCTATAATTTTCTATTGGAAATAAAGATTGCAGGCCCAGAGCAACCTGAATTTAACAAAAGGTTATCTGTGCTTTCAAGTTAAGTTGTTATTAAAGCAGGGTGGGAAATTAAAACCCCAGAGCTGTCTCAATAGCTGTGCTCTGAGTAAGAGTATCTTCTGTTCAAAAGGATGTTAAGTGGACAGATGTCAATTAAGATTTGCCCATGGAGAGTCTACTGCAATAAGAGGACCTTAGGCCACTGTCTTAATTATAATGCCTTTTAAAAGTTTATTCTTGTTACTACTGACTTTTTTAGTGCATTACAATGTCCGTAGCCAAAAATAATGTTTAAATCCCTGTTATCTTTCATTGAATTAAATATTTACTGCAATAGAGCTGTTTCTGAGAGTGAGGTTTTGTATGGGTCTCGTAAGTGTTTGAAGTTGTCTGGTAAATTTGCATGAAAGCAGCACAGGACTCCAATAACTTGTGTGGGTCTTACATGATTTTGGTCATCCCTTTTCTGATGGGCTGAGAAATTATTGTTTATGAGTTTGCTTGTTGCTGCTGTGGGCAGAAAAGGTGAAAGTATCATGTGTGCACTTATACCAGAGGGATATCCACATGGTTTACAAGCTTCAGCTCCAGCATTTGTCAAATCTTGCCCTTGGAAGCCTGAAATATTCAGTGGCTTTGTAATAGTAGGCACTTGTATGTTGGAGTGTAGCCTTTGCTATCAATTGAGCAAAAGATACTTTAAACAAAATCCTAGACGCAGTTGGTAGATTTAAAATATTTGACATAAGCTATGTGCAGATACAGACTTTGGTTCAAGGTTTGAATTCAACTTCAGGGGGTAAAGATTTGTGTGATTAGTCTTAATGGGACCAGACTCCTAATGGGAGAGCTGTTGAGCAAGCACGTGGGTGTGTAGGGCTTGCTGTCTGTGTGCTGGAAAATCATCCCCGGCCTTTAAAACAGAAAGACTGGAAGTTCTTCATAGGATCAGGGAACAGTCAGAGATTCTCTAGAGCTCACCCAGTCCCACTCCCTGCTAAAGCAGGGTTGCCCAGAGCACATCACTCAGGACGGCATCCAGGTGGGGCTGGAAGGTCTCCAGAGAAGGGGACTCCCCACCCTCCTGGGCAGCCTCTGCCAGGGCTCTGACACTCTCACCCCAAAGAAGTTTTTCCTCATATTTGAATGGAACTTCCCCTGTTCCAGCTTGTGCCTGTTGCCCCTTGACCTGTCACTGGGAACCACTGATAAAAGTCTGGCTCCATTCTCCTTCACCCCTCCCTTTAGATACTTGTGAGCATGAAGAAGGTCTCCCCTCAGCCTTCTCTTCTCCAGGCTAAGGAGTCCCAGCTCTCTCAGCCTTTCCTCATCAGGGAGATGCTCCAATCCCTCCATCATCTTTGTTGCCCTATGCTGGACTCTCTCCAGTAGTTCCCTGTCTCTTGGGAACCAGGGAGCCCAGAATTGGACGCAGGATTCCATTTGTGGCCTCACTAGTGCAGAGCAAAGGGGGAGAATGACCTCCCTCCACCTACTGGCCACACTCTTCCCTACGCAGCCCAGGATTCCATTGGCCTCTTGGCCACAAAGGCACATAGCTGGCTCATGGATAGTTTATCGTCTACCAGGACCCCCAGATCCTTCTCCTCAGAAGTGCTTTCCAGGAGATCCACCCCTAACCTATATCAGTGCCTGGCATTGGTGCCTCTTGACTCAGGCTGCCATGAATTGTGTTTTATTTGAAATCTGATTGGAAAGTTTGCAATGTGAGTCAGAGTCAGTCTGTGCAACAAAAACAACAGTCATTTCTGGTGAAATTCCTCCTAATAGGCCTGGCTATTTGCACTGCATGTCATCTACTGTGGGATGGGGCTTTCTTGGGCCATTAGGTGGCGAGAGGGCCCAGTGGGTGAGAACACCTACCAGGAAGGTCTACGAACAACAGCTCAGGCTAAGTAAAGGAATGAGGGTTTAGGCATCCATGAAAGTGTGAAAAGCTTTAAGGCTTTGCTCTAATGTCTTGTTTTCTCAAGGGAACCATATGGCAAACTCTGCAAACAAAATGGATAATATTTTATGTTCGAAGCAGGCATCTGATTGTGTCTCCCAGCCACTGGGCTACTGCACACATACTAATTCTGTCTTGTGTGACCCCATGTAACACTCACATTTACACGTGTGGAGCAGAGTGGTGCAATCACCGCCTCCCTCTGCTCCAGCCCCACTGTCGCAGGGACTACAGATGCTGACACCAGACTTGCTTGTAGCTTGGATGTAACACAGCAGAGGGAAGAACTCTAAACAAACCATTTGGAGCCCAATTTCTGCTCCCTCTACAGTAACCCAACTACCACTCAAGGAGAAATTTCCTTCTTTTGGGAACCTGACCCTGTTGCCCGCACACCAAATGCAGGCAGAAACAAAGAGACTGGAGAATGAAGGCAAATAAGGGCAAAGGTCCTGGTTTTGCTATTTATCGTTAGGCTGTCTTTTCAGGGGAAAAAAAATAAGCTCAACCCACTTTGTAGCCCACAAATGAATCTAAAGACATTTACCCTAATTCAGGTAATAAATGTATATTGTAATGACATAAAGTAGTGAAAGGACTGCTTCTTCCACTGAATGTTTAAGCCATCTGGGGCTCTTCCAGGCTCTGAATTAGTCTTGGGACTGAGATGGTCACTGGTGATACAAGTGCAAGTTTGATCCAATTTGATGCTCCTTTGTCACTTTTTTGTAAAGATCTGAATAATCCTAGTCTTCATAGATAACTGAGGACCACCAGAGGAATTGAACTTTTACAACTTCAACCTTCTGGTTGTTTCAAGGGGGATGCATGGCAGGTGCCCTTTATCCCTTCTCTTCTGGAGTGAGAAGGATGTGTGGCACGGTGAGAAGCTGTGAATGGTCCTGCTGCTGACAAAAGCAGCAACAGTAATCATAGAACCACAGAATGGTTCCAGTTGGAAGGAACCTTAAAGATCATTGAGTTCCAACCCCCCACACCTCCCACCACACCAGCTTGCTCAAAGCCCCATCCAGCCTGGCCTTGGACCCCTCCAGGGATGGGGCAGCCACAGCTTCTCTGGGCAACCTGTTCCAGTGTCTCACCACCCTCACAGCAAAGAATTTCTTTCTGGTATCTAATCTCAATCTCTCCTCTTCCAATTTAAAGCTGTTACCCCTTGTCCTGTGACTGAACTCCCTGACAGAGTCCCTTCCCAGCTCTCCTGTAGCTCCCTTCAAGTGAAGGTCTCCCCGGAGCCGGTGAACAACCCCAGCTCCCTCAGCTTGTCTTCATAGGAGAGGTCCTCCATCCTTCTGAGCATCTTCATGGCTCTCTGCTGGACCCATTCCCACAGGTCCATGTCCTTTCTATGTTGAGGACTGCAGAGCTGGACACAGGTCTCCAGGCGGGGTCCCACGTGTGCAGAGTAGAGGGGTAGAATCACCTCCCATGAGTGACTGTGGCAGAACTTGCTTAATTTTCCTACCTTCCTACGGCTTATTCAAAAACGGGCATTGAGAGGTTTGTTATTCCCACTGACAAATATCGACTGGTTTAACTGGTTGCGGTTGGAGAGCTGCAGCCCAGGCTGGGAGCGTGGTGCCACTGCCTTCGCAGGGCTCGCTCTCTGCAGATACGGTCGCCGAGCCTGGTGCTTGCCAGCAGTCTTGCTCATGGGACTATTCACAAGAAGAGCACAACGAACTCCTGCAAACAAATGTCAACAGGAAAAGCAAGCTATGTTTTTGGCATCAATATTCATTTTGGCGGAGTTATGGCAGTAATTGTGCCATGAAAACTAAGGGAACAGTTATAGCACGAAACATTTTGTGTGAGGGGATGTTGGATCAGGAATCCAAACTCCAAATGGGATCCAAGGGAAGAGGTTGGTTGTTGCCCTCATCCAGCAGAGTAACCAGACTGTACGTAAAATCTGAGAAGGACACAAATTCAGTAGCAGCTGAGAGCAAGAAAAAAAAGTATTTAATGAGCTGGACAACGGGAAAAAAAATCTGATCCAAATGAAATTTGGAAAAAAAATCAACACGTGGAAATCAAATGTGTCCAGGATGCTTGAAGGAGACATCAAGGCTGTTACTAGACAGAATGATATGGGGAGAAATGCAAAAAACATGAAAGACATGGCTTTTAGGTTTCACTTTCGAGAGGTTAAAACTTCAAAAGAAGCCAACTAAAACCAAATAAAATGTTTCTCCCTCATGCTGTAGTGATTTGGCCAGAGGTGCCCATGTTCTTTTTATAATTTTGTCCTCTGGAGGGTTTGAGTCCTCCTAAAGCTCACTCCAGGCAGCTGCTCAAGCTCGTTCACCTCAATGATTAGCGAGAGGCCTGCGGTGCGCTGAAATATTATAAGGAGCCTATCGAGGAACTCATCGTGAGCCAAACAGGTTACTGCCTTGGCAGGATTCCTCTTGCTGGTTTGTGAAGATAAAAGGAGGATAGGTAAAGGTTAGTATTTCAAAGCAAGTGCCTTGGATCTTAAAATATTTGGTGAAATTATTCAAGAATAGTTGATTCATGTGGAAGTAGTTTCTGTGTGTTGCTGTCAAGGTCAATGAAAGCTGAAGTCTGATGCTGGCCAAGCAAGCAAAAACTGCCCGTGGGCTCCTTTCGCTTACAAACCTGGTGACTTCAGCATGACATGGTGAGTCCCACAGGCAGCGGGATTAGCAACTTGCAGCCTTTCTTGGGTCAGCTCTGCTGTTGGTTGAAGTTGGACTAAAACCCCCTGTCATCAGGACTGTTCCAGAATGTGCTTCACGAGTGTTAATGTGACTCTCTGGGATCTCACCGTTCAGGTTCAGGAGCCCCTTCTTCCCCAGCTGCCCACCCTGGGCTGGAGGCTGGCATCCCACCTGCCCCAGACCCCTTGACCACCACAGCCAAAATCAGAGAATGGTGGGCAGGTCCACCAGTCAGCTGGAGGATGATCTATTAAATATTTGGCTTCTCTTTCAACACAAAATTAATATTTAAAGATCTGAGTTTCCAAAAGGGCCGGGACGTTAGGGAGTGAGATGTGAGGGACCTGCCAGCTCTCAGCGGCCCTGCAATCACAGCGAGCCAGGGGTTTTGGCAGAAACCTGCTGCTGTGTCTGAATGCAACCCCTGAGCCTTGCGTGACATGGCACCTGGTTCTGGCTCCTTCTCTGGGGCCACTAACACCAAGCTGAACACTTTTGGAAATCAGCTCCTGGTTAGGAGCCTGAGTTGTAGCTATTGAGCTTTCACCTTGAGCAGACTGTGACTGCCAGCAGCTCCCGACTGTGGCCCCTGAAACCCATGGCTCAGAGCATGGGAACTTCTGAGCATCGGTGTCAGCTTTGAATGCAAACCTTTGTGGGGGCTTAGCAGGTCCCATTCCTGATCATCTGATTCTTTGTTTAAGCCCTGTAAACCAAGCGGTGGGGTGTACGTACTTGGGCTTCACCAGCACTGTTGAAAAGAGGCTGAGGGGGGGTTGTTAGCAAAATTACACTCCTTGAGGAAAGGTACAAGAACTGGGCATTGGGTAGGGTTGTTCACTGTGACTTTGGCAAGTGCAGGCAGGCTGAGATAGTGTTATTATTTCATACAAGGTGGTAAATATTTTAGACTTAAATTTTAGAGATTATTATCAGTGAGCTGAAAATATCTGTTGATAAGCCCTTACCGAAGGGACGCTATCTGCAGCTGAGTACAAAACAATCCTCCTGTGAATTATCTCCAACTTTGAAGGGGAATTAAAAGGTGCATAATTTATTGGGCTTGGCCAAATTGGACTCAGAAACTCGGACATGAGAAGTGAGTTTCTTTCTTGATTTACAGTGACCTTGGGCAATTTTGCAATTCACTGTGCATCCATATTGGTATGGCATCTCTTGGTGTCCAGAGGAAATCAGGTACGGACACCTGCCACCCAGTAAAGGAACAGGAGAGGATGTCTGCTTATAACTGGTGTTAATTTCCAGCCAGTGGTGTTTGATGAAGGCTGTTTGATAGGTAATTCTCACAGAACTCCCATGCATGGTGTTTTCTGACGCGTGGAGCTGCGTGCTGCCCTGAGTTGGTGCCACCCTGGTACAGGCAAGTGCATGCTCAGTACAAGAAGGCAGGTGCAGAATTGTGATTCCAGGTGCTGTTCTCCTCTCCACAAAGCAAAGGGACTGCTTTGGTGGACGGCAAAAATCCTGCCTCAAAAATCGTGCCTCAAAAATCGGTGGATGGCAAAAATTTAAACTGCCTCAGTTTAAATCTTGTCTTTGTTTCCTACCATTTTGAAGTCTGGATTTTGTAGCACGCTGCGAGATTTTACTGGGCTTGTGAAATGTACCTACTCCAACTTAAAAATCTGCCTGTTCCCGTCTGTACCCTGAGGGTATCTCAAAAGGGGGGATTCAGAAACGGGAGGAAGAAAGGTTTCATGAATTTTGCAAACTTTTTCCTTTGAGTGCTTTCTTTTTCTTTTTTTTTTTATCCTTGAGTGACGCTCACGAATTACTTGACACCATCCACTATAATTTAATGTGTTACACAATAAAGAGTATCTTCTGTTCTTTGTGTGTTTCAATACCAATGCTGTCCTTATCTGTTTTCCCCAGCTTGCCATGCCGTGCAGCAGAGGCTCTCTCATGTGATACTGCTCCACGCAGAGGGGAGCCAGAGCAGCCCCGCACGCGGCGTTACGCCACCGGTAAGCGGGCAGAGGATTTGCTTTGCTCACCAATGCAGTTTCACGACGTGCATCTCTCCCCTCTCTTGCATGTGGAATGTGGCATTTCAACAGCTGAAAATTCAGCGTTTGCCAGCTGAATCAGGATGGGAACTAACAGCTTGTGTGTTTCTTTGGAGCAGTGTTTTCAGCCCCACCGGTATTTGTAGGCACTCCAACTGCACACTGTGCGGTTTCTGTTAACATCAGTGACTGTATCATTTGCACGCTGGGTAAAGGGTAGACTGTATTACTCTTCTTCTAGATTTTACTCTCTTTGTGCCAACTAAGTGTAGGGTTTTCTACGCATTTGCAAAATTAGGAATTGTTGCTTTGTAATTATTCAGGTTTCAGGCTGTTGTATGTGTATTGTCAAACACCCAAACCATTGTATCACAGACCTTACCTGCATACATCACTTACCTAATTCCTGCCCCTGTGACTCTGTACCTGTTTTACTCCGTGTCTTCTGAAATGGTTTGCAAATGGGAAGGAAAATAAGGAAGATCTCAGGATAGACCCACACTACAGACTAGGATCGTCTAGCCTTATTTTAAGAGATTTATTCTGTTCATTCCATCTTCAAATAGTTAACCTAGATGTCTGTCTGTATATAAAAAAGGAGCCTGGACAGTCAGTTTTTAAGTGGTTTAAGTTATACATGAAGAATCCTTTTCTTATGTCCCTGCAATACCCCTGAGCAATGAACAGTTTTCCTTCCATCCCCCCGCCCTGTATTTTTCCCATGCCTTTAACTTCAGATACAGTTTTGGGCACCCTTCCAGGAGCTGTGCTTCTCAGTAATGGGTGTGATTTGTCTCATGTGGGAATTCTGAATAAAATTACCAATAACATACTTACATTCAATTAGATCTGTTTCAACATACACATCATTTAGCCACTCAGGAGGGAAATCCTCTCTGCCACGTTCAAGGAATGGTAATCGATACGTGCTCACCAGTGGTGTGTCGGCAAATTTCAAAACCCTAGAAGGAGTTAGGTGATGTAGATGACTTTGTCTTAGTAAATTGTAGCCTGACAGCTTCACTTAGCCATAATCAATTCCCAGCCCTGTTGTTCAAAGGCAAACCGTCAGGCGAGTTAGTTGCTCCTGACTCAGTGTCAGAAAGCATGAAGCGCCCTGTTCTTGGGAGAGAAGCAATCTGGACACCATCAGAAAATGAGTAGGACATGATGTTTCAGGTTACATCAAGTTAAAAAAAAAATCACACTCCAGCCTGGGGGTGACCTAAATGGGTACTCTCACCCCTTATAGTCTCCTACACTGTGACATGGGCAGGATAACTTTGGAAAACCAAACAAAACTCTCTACAAAAGAGATGTTTCGTATTTGTGAGGGCATCTCAGGAAGATGGGAAAGGTGACCTACGTTTCTGCCCAACTGTTCTGTGCAGGAAAGCGTTGAGCTTTGGCTGTGGGAAGGTGGCATACAGAGCTGCGTGAGTGCTGGGGGAGTCCTGTCATCTGGGTGTTCAGAGCTTCACCCGTGTGCCTGCTTCTGCAGAAGGTAGGCAGGTGGGAACATGGGGAACGTCCTTCATCTGGGCACGCTCACCGGGCAATGTACAGAAGGCAGCATGGGGCTAGTAGGCAACTAATAGAGGTGGTAGCCGAGTCTGCCTGGGACTCCTTAACCAGGCTGGCCCGTTAATACTGCATGTGGGCACCCATTTTGGCCAGCGTTGAGAGGTAAAGAAAGGTGACGTTTTCTTGTGCTTTCCCCTAGATGTGTATCAGGCTGCACTTGCACATTTGGATGCTGGATATATTTGAGTTGAAACGTGGGTATAAGCCAACATAAGAAATAAGAGATAGACAAAGCTCCGTCTCTGTTGTGCGAATAACTTTATTAATGCCTACTTCTTTGCCTAATAAGCCAGACTCCTGCCTCCCAGTGAGCAGGTAAGGAGTGGAAATAAAGTCGCCTTTTTATGGTTGGAATGAAATGACTAGGATGACAAATGTGAGTCAGGATCTGTCAGAGCTCACAAAAGACCCAGAACCAATCAACCTGCTTTCCTCAGCTGTGAATGCTCAACTCAGACAAATGTATAATGCATCCAGCCCTCTCTAACGTGTATGTGCAGCCTCCATGCTGGGACTGCACTCCAGGCTTTTGAAGTTTAGCCAGTAGCCACTGTATTTCTGGTTCTTTAGCACTTGCTAAAGAGGAGCTCACTAGTACCAGAGTGAATTATAATTTTTGCCCCGGGAAAGAAACAGAGAAAACAAAAACCTAACCAGACCAGTAGAAAGTCTTTTGGAATAAGTATTATTTTATACAGGAAAGATCTGAAAAGATCAGACATTATTTTTTTCCTTCACAAATGGAAGCGTGGCCTGAGAAAACAGTACAGGTTTGTAAAGGTTCTTTAAAGCAGGAGGTGTGCGTAAGATGGCTTGAAAGGAATTAATGGATGGAAAATGAAGCACATGGAGAAATCAAAATGGTTCAAAGGTTTAAGCACCCTGTGTGACACATACTGCTACTGTAAAATGAAGCAGACTTTGCATATATCCTTGGTGTTTCTACTAGCTCTAACTATAAAACCTCTAAGAATATTTATAATTTCTCCTTTTTTCCTCCCTTCACTCCCCTCTCCTCTTTCCCTGCAACTGGGTGATACTGTGGTTTTTGGAAGGCGGGGGCCTGGTTTTAGCCAGGGTAGTTGTGTGTTATGCAGTTGGCTTCACTGGCCGTTGCCGGCAGCAGCGTCCCAGCTGCTCGTGTTGTTTCCAGGCAGTTTTGCAGCCTTTCCGTCCTGTGCCCTTGTGTTTGCTGTAATGGTAATGGTGCCGAAGGACATTTTAAGTCCAAATTGGTATTCCTTGTGGTGTCTCCTCAGGCCTACGGTGCTTTGGGCGTGTGCGTTACCTGTTCAGCCACCCACGCGTGGTGTGGTTATTTCCGTTTGTGACTGAGGGCAAGCTGTTCGCCGGATGTCACAGGGATATGTTTAGAACTTCCATTGATCTCCTAACTACAAATAATCATTAGAGCTGCAAAACAAAGAGGGGATCAAAAATGTGGGAACGTAACCCAGAAGATGCTGCTCACTTTTCCTTCTGAACTGCGGTTTTGAGGTGTAATGGCTGAATGGCTGGAAGATTTTTTAGCAGAAGACAAGACAAGGTATCATTCAGCAAGGATTGTTTGGGGGAAAATTAGGTACATGTCTTTGGTTCTTTGGAAAAGAGAATGAGGAGAAGGTACAGCCAGCCAGGGGAAGTTGATCGGCTTGTGGGATTCCTCAGCGCTAAGGGAGCACTTAGTAAATCCCCTGTTGTAGTTCTGAGTAAAAGTGGGATTTGGCTTGCAGTACTCTTGCCCTGCGACAGTCACACAGTTCACTTCTTCCACCCCAGAGAAGGCTGCGTCCTGCGCAGACAGTTTGAGGAGTTTCTAGACGTGTCCCATGTTCCGTGGGATAGTGTGTAAAGCTTATTCAGTTCTTTATTTTTATATGTTAGCTATTTGTTGGGAGAAACCTGAGTTTGGGAGAAGAAAGTTTAAATGAAGATTATGTTAGATTCAACATCCTAAATCCTGGGTCCCTGTGTCCCTTTAATCCTTGGCGTTCCTTAAGAAAAAGGAAAACCTCCAACATCTGGTCCAATGTGAGTGTTGTTTTTATGGGAAGAAAGCTGATTCAATGCTCCCCTGAAGATTCTGGTTCAGTTCTTTTCCTCACACAGCTTCCTTGGGTACACTCCTAGGTGAGTCCCAAGGGACATGTCCATGTCCACGGTGGGGATGGTGCTGGCTCCAGCACTGCTCCTTGCCATCTAGTCCTCTTCAGACAAGCCCCAGTGAGAGTGTGAGTTCCAAACCAGCCCAGCGTGAGCAGAGCCAGCCTGTGTCTGCCAGCATAAGCTGTCCCAGCTTCATGTCACCACCCAGCGTGGAGGATGAGGTTAGGTCAGTGCTAGCTCGGGGAGGTCTGCTCTTGTGCCGCTTCAGTCTACTCCTTCCTTTATGTCTCTCTGCTTTGGTCCTCCCTCTGTAAAAGGATCAATTTTCCTTCTTGCCCGATGCCTCCAGAAGATAAATGCATTGATGAGTACGACGCCAGTAGCCACTGCAGTGCAGGATAATTAGTTATGTATCTAAGGGCTTTAGATGTAGATGATTGCTAGTTGAAACTTGTGCTTACAGAGCCAGGAATGCTTTTAGGTCCTTCCTAGCAGAAGTTCTGGTGCTCATTAGAAACTGGTGGTTTGCATGTTTTAAATAATTGTTCCCAATAGCTCCTGTCCAGGAGAGATACGTAGGGCGTAGAAGCAGCATTATCCTACAGCAGTCGGCAACGCACCCTGTTGTCTTTGCCCCTGCCGGCTCCGTACCACTGGCCAAGCACTTTCGGCAGCAGCGGTGTGCCTGGCAATGGCCCCAGGGGGATATCATCAGGAGCATTGCACAGTCTTTGAAAAGGGGGGGCAAATGCTTCTGGCCCTCATGCCATCATATCGCAATCGCTTTGGGATAATTATTGAATGCACACAAGAGCAGCGTTTCCCCACCCTCCCGCCCCCCGGCAAGTGAATGGTAGTTGATGTTGTGCTATTTTGGTTTTGTTTTCTGCTTACTGTTCCCCCATAAGTGCAGCTCCTCTGAGGCTTGAAATGAGACAAAACTGAACCAAAGTGACTTTGTTTTTTCTGTGTAAGGGGATGGACGCTGAGTGATAATGACATACTTAGCGTGTGAGCAGCAGGTGCGAGACCAAGTGTCTACTGCGGATTAAAGTAAATATGTTTTTTTCTATTTTTAACCGATATGTGACAAAGAAACAATGTTTAAATGTCGCTTTCCATGGGTTTTTTGTGTGTCTGTAATTATACATTCTAATATGCCAAGTAGCTACTCACTGAAGTTCAGATTTACATAGTCAAGTTGTGCATAACAAGACAAACAAGATACAGGCTAGCATTCATCTCCATGCATCTGGGCTGCCTCCACCCAGCAGTTACACTACCAACAAATGAATGTTTTCTGCTTTCTTGAGTTCACATAAATAGCTGTAAATTCCTATAATTAACTATGATAAGTCACTCCCCACTACTAAAACAAAGACGTGTTTGTTTATTGGTCCCGCTTGCATCCACCACTCTTAACATCACAGTGTCGACTGATGTTTTTTCACTGTGTTAAACAAAGCAGAAATATTCCTGTTGGGCAGTGCCAGAGTCCCAGGAGCAGCCTCAAAAGCAGGAGCAGCGGGCTGTCGCCTGCTGAATGCTCCACTTCTCTGCTGATGGCTGTTTCTCTCCCGCGCCCCCTCCACGAGCCCGTGGCGCGGAGGTGGGCGGCTCAGGCGCTGGGGAGCAAGGCAAGGCTTGGGAGCAGTGGTCAAGGCGACTGAGACAGCAAGACCAGCTCGTTCTTCAGGGCCTAAAAATAAAGCAGTCCCTACGAACATCTGTTTTGCCGTGCGTCAGGCCTGCATTTAGTCACAGGTTATTTGCGGCAAAGCCCGTCCCAACTTTGCTGCCTAAACTGTTTTTTTCCGACACTTTAGCTAGAGCGGTAGCGATATAAAAAATACTTGTGAAACTCTTCTGCTGAAGTCTGATTTGGTTTTTTGGGGGGGCCTGTCTGAGCTGGTTTATTTGTGGCTGTTTGGGGGGAATTTTTTGAGGCTAGGGGCACCAAATTTTGCCCCAGGGCCTCAATTTTCATCTCAGTTATATTTTCCTTTTATAAGCCTACTCTCAGCATTTAGTGGAAGCTCTGGCTCTCTATTTTCCTATATCCACTGCCTCCTGTGTGCTGGGGGCTGTGTTCAGCTCACCTTGGCTACAGCAGGACAAGTTTTTCACAGCTTTTAATGTCTTTGAAGTGATACATCATAAGAGATGCTGACCAGAGAACGAAATCCGGCACCCAGATGACCGCTCACATGAAATACTGAGAAGGCACTGGTAGGGGGTTAGGAAATCTAACAGTCACAGTTTCATTTTACCTAAATTTTCCATGGAGAAGTATTTCATAAGTTATGGCGAATTGGAAAGCTGACCATGACTCTCTCTCTGCATGAGAACCAGATCCTGTGTGCTCTACAGCTTACTTGGGAGTGGATGTGCAGTAGTGGCAGGATGCTGGTAGCCAGAAATGGCATCTTTATACCCTCTTTCTCCCAGTGTGTGGGCTTCTTAGTTGTGTTATGAGTGCAGTCAAAGATTTGCTCTTCAGAGAAAATAGCTGTACTACTGAGCTTTGGATCTGCTGGCAAGAAGAGCTTAATAGTTGACCGTCTGACATAGCAAAGATGCTCTGAAAATGTGTTGTCAAATTTGCAGCTGCTGATGGTTTGGTGGTTGCTGGCTATCAAAAAAGTCTGAAACTATTTTCCTTTAAGCCGGTTTCTTTGGACAAGTAAAAATAATAAGTCTTTCCCTTCAGGTTTTTAAAGCAGACTCTATGTAGCCGCTTCCTTCCTTATGGATTTTGTTAAACATAATTACCATGCATGAACAGCACAGCACGTGGATTATACAGCAAATTCTGTTTTAGCCATGCAAACTCCCAGTGACACTGTAGGCTCTAGCAGCTGGGAAGATGTGATTACAGACTTTCATGTTAATATTGGGTGCCTTAAAGACTGCTGAAGCTCTTCCCAGGTCAAGAGAACTACAACAGACTAGCTAAGACTTCACTAAAACAAAGAAACGATGTAGAGGATTTTCTGTGAAAAATGAAAAAATGAAAAACAAAAAGTTTATTGTAATGCTGAAAGAGTTAATTATTAAATCTCCACCCTGGGCCAAGGCACAAATCACTCCTAGGTTCCCAGACTCTACTTATCACTGGCCTGTTATGATAAGTTATTAGTATCATGCTTACATTGATGTTTACAGGCTCCAGAGTAGTCCTGGCCTCCTGACTATGGGGTGCTGTGTGTAACAGGTGGCAAGAGACATAATACGCTGTAGCGCTTTGAATGAAGACAAGAGGAAAAAGACAGAGCCACCACTCCTCATTTTACACTGGGAAACTGAGGCAGTGGGCGATGCAGTGCCTTGCCCCAGGCTATCCCAAAAGGCTCCGGCTCCTGGGAATTGTGCTCCCGATGCTGGAAGGGTGGCTGGAGCCCAATCACCTGCTGCTGAGCTTTGCCGTCCTGTATCGAGCAGAGCCAGCGTGGGGGGCTCACCCTGGAGCTGAATAGTTGGTTTTTAAATAGAGCTAATCTTCCTGAAATAAATGCAGCCTCCTCTCCCCCTTCTCTTTAAGAAACATATTGATGGATCAATGGAATTTTTCAGCTGTAAACTCTGCCTTTGGATAAAAACAGTCAAAGGGGTTATTTAGAATTTCTGCCTTTATTTTAAGTCCTGGTTTCATATTCTTTCCAGGTGGGAGAATAGAAACATGACAGTTTGGGAACATGAGGTTTTTTCTCCTCCCAACTCAAGGCTTGCCCTGGGACCAGCCTATTTACACGAGCTCAGTACAACTGTGAAAGGAAGAACTAAGAAAAAGGCCAGCAAACAGTAGAGCATAGCAAAAACTCACTTAAAATATTACAGCTCAGAATACCGCAGGGCCTCGTTTGCCTGTAATCCTGTTCTGTTTAATGGAAGCCCTTGCACCCGGTTCCCTTTACATTTTTATTAATCTTTGTGATTTTTCCCTAATGATCCTGTTATAGAGACATCACAGCACATGGCACAAGGACAATGGACATAAAAAGTTAAGAATGCATTTAACTACCAGCCATTGATTAGTGTTCTTGATGAGCTTAAAGACTACCTGGGAAAGGCTTTCTATCAAATTCAATTGGCTGCAAATGCATTAAGCTTAATGAAAGTCAAGATTTGGGTATATATATGAATATTTTTCCTTTGAGGAGGTGCCCTTGCCCTGAGAATATGAGCACTTGTTATCCGGCCTCCTGCCCCAGTGGGAAGGGGTGGTAAAAGGCAATGTCTGTGACCCCCCAGAGCTCTGACCCAATTCCCATTCCACTTAGTTTGCTGTAAATCAGGAGAAATACCCCCGTTGTCGGTGAAATTGCACTGGTCTTGGTAGTTCTTGTGATCTACAAATGCAGAGGAGACGAAGGAAATTGTCTGTTGGTAAGATCTGGGAAAAGGTCACCCTGGGGGAGCCAGCAGCAGGCTTTGGGGAGGTAGGACAGCCTGCTTTTCTCCAGATTGTGGAAGAATTCAGTGGCAGAATCAGGAGATGAGGCCAAGTCATAGTAAAAAGCTCCACCAGACCTTCCCAGGAGCTCAGGTAGGATGTGTGTAGTGCGTCAGATGCTCCATGGTAGAGCACTGCTTGGTGAGCAGAAGGGTTTCATCCTTCCCATGACCATCCTGCTGTGGCAGGGAGCTGAGCTACATTTCTCTGACCAGGAATATACATGAAAAGTTACTGCAGAGTAAGAATGTGCTGCAGACCCCTGTGGTATCCTGCCATGAGGAGGTGCCGGGTTCATGTAGCCAACCCCCTACTTGCAGTTGATCCTCAAGAGCATCATTTCTCAATGTTGTTTTGTGAAATCTTTCAGGTAGTCACAAGGTCATTCTTTCAAACAGAAATACGCTGTTTTCTCTTTCCTGAGATGCAGTTCCCCACCAAATATCACGAATACCCTTCTAAAGAAAGCCCATTCCCCATTCCCCCCCTGTGTCTAAGAGGTTGCAGCATGTGAATCCACTGTGACCTCTTCGTGGACTGTAGTGTAGTCTTCAGCTTCCCAACCTGTTCTTTTCTGCTCTCCAGACTTAGTTAATTTACACTAGTTTACATGCAGGTTACCACACTTATTTTGTTTGGCACAATTTTTTCTGAAACCTTTCCATAAAACTAAAAATATCACACATTGAACAAACCACTCCATTACCCAAAGAGAAAAAAACTTATTACTGAACCTCAGGAAAGTATGTTGTGAGGTATTCATTTTAACTTCAGCTTCTGTCATAAAAAAACAAAAAAATCTGGAACGTGCAATTAAAATAATTGTAGGTGTGCAAATGCCTGCCTCCAAGCAAGGAATTTAATAATACATTAAAACCTTTATTTTTGATTCTAGCAAAATATACAATTATATCCATACAAGCTGCCATTGCATCACTTCTTGGGCTCAGGGAGGAAACTTCACCTACTGCTATTTCTACTACACGCTGTGACATTATTACAATTCTTAATTTAACAGAGCAAAGTGCTCTGCGGCGTGCTGAACTGAAAGTGACACACACTGCCCTACTAAGACTGTATTTACTATTGATTTATCTCTCCCTAGAGAGTTCTGGTTAACATTCCAGTGATAATTGACCCTGCTTTATTTAACTCTTTGGGAAGTGCATCCTCATTCCCAGCGGTGCCTTGAAGCTAGAAGACTCTGAAACGCTAGTGCAAACAATACATTTGCATCAGGCTGATTCATACAATATTTGTTTTTTCTAAGATTTATAAAAGATACGATTAATTGGCTCATTAAAGTAACAGAGAACTTTCAATCCAGAACAGGGAGAAGTGTCATGTAAGCTCTTGAAATACTCCTGGTGTTATATTGCAAGCTCACAATCAGCGATGGGTTAGCAGGCGTCTTTCAAACTAAGTTAATGCTGCCTGCACTGAGAGTTTAATTTTGTCGTATCCCAGCAGATGCAGTGCAGATTGTACTTGTACTATTCTAGCCCATGGAAGGTTCTCCTGCCACTTCACCCTGATCCCTGTTGTGCCCTCATGTTTTTTAGGCTGTGTCGGTCAGTGTAATGGAAGATAGTGCCTCTGCCTGCAAACTGCGCTTTGCCACCGTGACTCGGATATCTTAAAATAGAATTTGAAATTGCTCCAATTCCAAAAATACAAGTTGGAAAGATCTCCCAAAACCCCAGCAATCTTGTGATGGTAACTTGCCACGCCTGGTCTTTATCATAGAGCAGAGACGGGACCACGTGTTACTACTTAAAGTATGTTAGAAAGATGAAATAGGAAATAGAGCAAGTAATGCAGCATTTTGAGAATCCTTTATTGTTGAATTGGTTTGGGGATGATAGTTCTCGGCACTGTTCTTTCTCTAATCTTCCTTTTTTCAAGAACTGTATGCAGCATAGCCATTTCTGAACACTTGGGTGACCCAGAGACACATCACAGGGGAAGTTGCACCCTCGGGGCCTTCAGCTGTGGCATTGCTGGTGGACATCTGTGGGGCTTGGAGCAGGCCTGACAGCCTGGTTTTGTAGACTTAGCCTGAAGAGAAACAGCATGTACAGGCCTTGATCTGTAAACCTGCGTGTGGATATGATTAGGTGTACACAATTTCATCTCTAGTCTTGGGGGAGGGGGATTAGTAAGAAAGCTCCTTCCCATGGGCTTGGCTAGAGGTGTGTGCCAGGAGACCAGCTGAGTGAGCAGGTTAGGTACCAGTAGATGGCATCCAAGAGTGCCCGTCCCTGGGGGTACAGGTCCTCTCCGCAGCAAGAACTACCCATCCCCCTTTCCAGAAAAACGCTGTTTTCTTCCACTTCCAGCATGCAACAACTCCCCTTCCATGTCCTTTAACTTGCCTGGTGCTACCTGCAAGGTTTTGAAAACGCTGGCTTCAGAATTAGTTAGATTATCCATTCCTTTAGAAATGGCCTTGATAAAGGGGGATGTTTCCATCAGCGTTGCCTCTGGTTTGTGTCCGGGTAGCTCCGGACACAAGTGTGATTTTGTTCCTGCTGTGCCCTCCTGCCACACTGGAACTGCATCTGGGTGAGTCTGAAATGGCTGTGCTAGTACCAAAAATAACAAAGCCCTCTGCATGGCTGTGTTAGTCCAGGCCCTTAAACACTGCAGAAGTCTAGATCTTGGCTCCCAACAGAAGGCTGTAACTTCATTTGTATATAGTATATTTATTTATAGGGCCGCTTTTTTCACAGATGTAGGGTCATGCCTTTCTTTGGAGGCTGTGGAGCACCAACCTGGCTTGAGTGAAGTGCAAAAATTGCAGATGTCTTAGCCAAGATACCTTCTGCTCAGTGCTGTTGATGTACAAAACTGCAGTGTGCTGCTTTGCCAGAGAGGCAGAGGGGGTGGATGACACCTGCAAGACACTTGGGATTATCCTGTGGACCCACCATTTCCCTGAGGAGTATGGTTCCCATTCTGACAGCCAGGCCCTACTTCATCAGGCCTGATGCTTACTTGCTAATCCCAGAAGTGGCAACCATAAATACTGATAATTAACGCTGAGAGTTAATACTCGTGATTTGAAAAGCGATTCCTCCTGCCTGCCTTTTGAAGCTATCCAGTCATTATCATGATCCCTGTTCTGCGTAATGGCAGTGTGTGCCACTCATTCGCCCTCCCCACCAACAGCAACCTTCACTGGGTTGCGTACGTGCCCATCTCAGCCAGTTGTCAGCATGTGCTGAGGAGGCACTTGCATCTGGCAGTTCCACCATACTGCTGCTTCCAACGCAAACCCATCATCTGAGAGGTTGGACCAAGCAAGGGCAGAGCCTCCAGCCGGGCTTGCTGCCCTCCTCCTGCCGGGGCGGCAGCATGACGCGTGCTGTTGGGTAAAGAAACTGCCATGTGGTGTCTCTAACCCATGGAGCTGCTCCTTCCCCTTCATTCCCAGCCCAGTTCCATGGCTCAGTGCCACCAGTGTGGCACACGCCGGCCTGTATCAGCGGAAGGATGCCACCTGGGAATCGCCCTTGTTTGTAGGGGAGGGAGCAGGAACAACTGGCACCGGCTCTACCACTGGCCCTGGTGCCTCACGCACCTACACCCAAAGCTTCTGCCTCTTGTCTCTTACCCAGGCCTGAAAGTCAAGCTGGAGGTGGGCAGGTGGTGGGGAAGGGTTAATGTGGAAAAGCAAAGACAGCCTTGATCCCAGGGTACCAGAGGTGACAGGATGGCTCTGCTGTGGCTCCTTCCAATATTGGCGAGATGGGCTTTCTGAATGCAGATTGTGTCATGTGTTTGGGGACTGTTCATAGTAAATGTTATTGACAGGCATTACATCTGATAGCATTGGCTTGTATATAAAATAGTGTGACCAGCAGCAGTAGGGAGGTGATTGTCCCTCTGTACTCAGCACTGGGGAGGCCACCCCTTAAGTCTTGTGTCCAGGTCTGGGCACCTCAACACAAGAGAGATCTGGAGGGGCTGGAGCGAGTGCAGAGGAGGGACACGGAGCTGGGGAAGGGCCTGGAGAATAAACCTTATGAGGAGTGATTAAAGGAGTTGGGACTGTTTAGTTGGAGGAAGAGGAGGCTGAGGGGAGACCTCATCACTCTCTACAACTGCTTGAAAGCACACTGTAGAGAGGTTGGTGCTGGTCTCTTCTCACAGGGAATTAGCCATAGAAGAAGAGGGAATGGCTTCAAGCTGCAGCAGGGTAGGGTTAGGCTGGACATTAGGAAAGAATTCTTCCCAGCAAGAGTGGTCAGAGCCTGGAATGGGCTGCCCAGGGAGGTGGTGGAGTCCCCATCCCTGAATGTGTTTCAGAGTGGTTTAGATGTGGTGTTGGGGGAGCTGGTGCAGGGGAGAACTTTGTAGAGTGGGGCTGATGGTTGGACTTGATGATCCCAAGGGTCTCTTCCAATTAGAATGATTCGATGATTTGATGATTCTATTAGTAAGTATTTAGGGAATTTTTTTAAAGGTGAAGTATTGACAGGAAAGACTGTAACAGCTACTTCTGGGCCATTATGATTTATCTTCTAAATCAGTCTGGGTTTCTGGTTCACTGACACATTTCACCCCGTTACCTGCTGAAGGGTGGTTAATGACAATGTGGTGGCTCCACATGATACCGCAGCCCGTGTGACACAGCACATCCATACGGCAAAGGCCTCACTGGGAAGCGCTCCTCTGAGGAACTGGCTGGCTCTTAACAGCTATGGAATAGAACAAAGCATTGAATTCAGCCTTTTGGAGTGATGTCTGAACGTGCAAATAGGTCAAATTCTGGTAAATCCTGGGTAAAGCACAAACCCCAGCGTTGCAAACAATAAAGAGGGGGCCAGAGCTGCAGTGGTTGTAAGGTGGCCTGGCTCTCCTGACTGCAAGGGCGAGCACAGGTTGGTACTTGCTGTTTCTGGGCGATGCAGAGCTTTCTCCTCAAAGGCAGCACTTTCAATGCAGCCCAGGATTAGTCATGACCAGAGGTCATTTCAGGGTTATTTGAGTGTGTGGGTAAAACTGGCTGGTTACAAACAGCCAAGTCACAAATAGCCTTCACCTCTACAGGGGTCCCCATACACAGCCTTGCTGGAAATGTTTTTGGAAGGGAGAGAAAATAAGGACACAGCGCTGCCCAAGATAACCCTGGTCTGTGAATAATTTAAGCTCGGTGTCTTGATCCTGGCTGGTCATACTCTGTCACCAGAGTACTATTCTGAGGTTTTGTTCTTTTTGCATGTTTTGTTATTAAAATTTAAAGCAGTTAATGTGCAGCTAAATTGATCTGTCCTGCTGCAAGGTATTTCAACCTCCTTTATGCAGAAAATTGTCTAGAATTGTGATTTCTTGCCCCTTTCCCAATTCCCAGCCAGGCCAGAGGCACACAGATGGGGGTTCATTCACCCATAGTCAAGTAGACTTTCACATGTGTACGATGGCCTAGGTTTGAAAACCAGGCTGAGGTTTTGCCATGAAAACAACATTTCATTCCCAAGGTACAGGTGTGCACTGCCATCTCTTTTAGTGTCTGACCACCAGTTCTAGAGACCTTTTCTGGCAGCGGCCAGCAGAGAGGCTGAGTCATGGCTAGCCCTGTCTCTGGCTATTTCAGCACTGAGCTGCCTTTTCACAACCATCTTTTTGAACTGCCAGGTATTTCCCAGTGGTCCCGCTCTGGCTTTCCAATCCTGTAGCCTGACTGAGTTCTGTTCAATAGCAAGGGCTTGCTCTGTTTTCCCCCAAGGGCAGCCTGCTGTTGGGACTTGGGGCTGCTTTGGACAGCGAGACCATGTTCTCCTCTTTGTTTGCACTGGGTTTCCTGCACCCCCAGCCAGTGCCGCTCAGTCCCGCAGTTAACATTTACTCTGCAGTCAGCATCCTGCCCCCTGTGCTATTTTCTGCAGACATGTAAATAGAAGCCTTTTGTAAACTTCGTTTAATGATAGTGCCGTATTATGGATCGTCTAAAACAGCGTCAAGGAATCCTGTTTCCTTTTAACTTCACCGTTTGGCTGAGGTATAATCTACAGTACGTCAACACAACACATCTCTCTATTGAGTGTAGAGGTGAGATACAAAGCTTTCAAAGCAGGCAGATTCTTCTGCAGTTTCGTGGTTTCCTCAAGCACTTTGTACGTGAAAGATTGTTTCCTTATCTCTTGGAAAAGCTTTTGGATGAAATTAACCCCAGTGTAGAGGGTCAGCCTAACGGCCTCTGCACTACTTAAGCCCTACTTAGAGCCTATTCTCAGAGCTTAAATTGGATTTGTATGGTGCATAAGGTGCATTTCCCTCTGTGAATAGGTAAAAATGAAAGATATAATAATTTATACGTAGTAATTATTTCAATTCCTGAGTGGATCTATTTCACGTGGCTTGGTGTTGGGGGAATTCTTAAGAAGCAAGTCACTAACTGCATACAGCTTTCAGAAGCTCTCCAGCAACCATGGAGAAATCGGGCTTGCCTGAAGAGGAGCCGGTCACCCTGCTGCTGTTGCCATGCTTCCTGAGGCGGCAGCGCTTGTGTTATCGCAGGCGCTGATAGCAAACAGGGAGCAGCAGGAACAGGGCTTGCCACCAAAGGCAAGATCTCACTCAGGGGAGGGCAGCCTCAGCCTCTCGCCCGGCTCCCTTGGGGGTGACGCGTGCCCTGGGACATTTGACAGTGAGAAACCTCAACATTCAGCAAAAGTCAGGGAAGCAACTGCTCTGGGTTTCTCTCTCCTGAAAGAGAAATGCTGGTGGCTTCTCACATTGTGTTTTCCCTGTCAACCCCTGCTCTTGAATCGCACAGCTCTGTGGCCAACTAGAAGAAAGCTATTGGGAATTGCTGATTAAACTATTTCAATCTACTATAAGTAAGTTTGATACTGAAGGAATAATCTCATATGCCTCTTATTTTCCTTCTTGGGAACTAGGTAGGGTTATTCATTGATTGATATCAGGGCAACATAAATCCAAAATGCTACCCTAATGGGAGTCTGTGGGCATCACTGGTTAGGTACAGGTATGTATGGGACAGTCATGCCTCAGAAGAACACCAAAGGGACCTTATAAGGTATTTCTCCATCTTGGTTTTCTCCGGCCAGCTTTGCTGGGGCAGGTTGCCTGACTGCTGCCTGTGGTCTACCTATGTTTCAGCTAAGAATATGGCCTTTCTGTTACCAATTAGGTCAGCCTGGCACTTGTCGAGTCCTAAATTCAGGTTGTCATTTTTGACATTTAAAAATGGCAACAAAGCTGTGTTTCTCCATCATGCTTCTAAGAAAATTCAAAAACAATGTCCATTTTAAGCATCGGGTCCACCCAGCAATCTTAGTTCCCTTTTTGGTAAATTGATCTTTCTGTTGTAATGTGCGGCCTCAGAAGTTTCAATGATAGAAAATCACTTTCCTTTCCCACCTTGGGATCTGCGAAGCAGAACCTTGTTTGACCGTCTGGTTCAGTACTCTTACAGTAGAGGTTGGATAAGGGACAGTCTCATTGTAAGTGCTGTGAGTTATCTCTCAATATATCTCCACTTTAATTCAAGTGTGAGCTGTGGAAGTGGAGCCTCATCTCACAAACATGCTTGCTCCCATAGGCCTTCTCAAATCACCACGGTCCCAGTGTGGTGAAGAATTTGTAAGACAAAATTCCTATACTAATTTGTTGGTGTGGCAAATTCTTTTCTAAGAATTCTAAGGCTGAGTGCTTGATAGGATCCAAATTTTAGAGGCAGGCAGTTAGCACACGTAGGGAGGTACTCAACTCTTGGAAGGATCTGGTCCTTGCAATATGTTTCTGATTGTATCTAAAGTCTTTAGAGTCTTCTGTGTTCAAGGTAATACACGAGAGCTCGGCTCATGGGAGCGAGCAGGAAGGGTTTGCGGAAGCGGCATCTGGCACTGGTAAAACACAGAATGTGTTTAGTGAATGTCAGTTTTCTTTCCGTGATTCAGATACTTGGGTGTCATTTCTGTCTCCTGCGCTCAGCTGATGAATGACACAAGGGGTCTCTTTCCAGTAAATCACAGCAGCGGTTGCAGTATGTACAAGCCCGCTCAGATACTGGTGGGAACCAAGCCATGGAGGAGTGGAGATCCACACAGACTGATTTGCTGGGAGTGAGCCCCACCCTCTGCTGGAATCCCTGTTAATGTAATAATCATCCAGAACTGGGAGTGTTAATGGCAAAAAAAGCCCTGGGAGAACAAGCGCTACAGAAGGAGGTGAAAGATGTGGGCAGATTAAAAAATAGAGCGCCAAATTCTTGGCTAGAGTAAATAAATAAAGCTCTTTTGAAGCTACTGGCGAGACACCAGGTAACCTGACCCAAAATTTGTACAGGTGGGTGAGCCCTTGCAGGACAAACCTCCATGTGTTTGTCATTACTTTAAGATATCTCACAGCCGCTCAAGCCCTGCTCTTCTGCAGCCCTCCTCTCCTGGCATGCAGGAAAGGGAGCAATGAGCAGAAGGCTTCTCCTCTGAGCTGGCAGCGTCACAATATGGCAGCTTTGGATGAGGATGGTCCCATCTCCTTTTCTTTGCAGGTTTTTCTAACCCAGCCCAGGTCACTGGCGTGTGTCAGATCCCCAGGGAGGGTGGTGCTGGCTCGGCTGAGGACAGAAGGAGTGAGGTGCTGTGGGAGCAGGCAGCAGGAGCTGGAGGACTCTGCACCCCGTCTCTGCAGCTGCAGGGGCGGGGAGGAGCCCCCGCACAGGCGCTGGGCGGAGTGGGGTTTGGAAGTTGGCCTGACATGCAAAGAAATGCCTTTCAGTCCATCCATCCACCTTGCAGCGTTCCTTAAAGCTACTAAAAGGAGAGTCCTCCAGTAATAAAAAGGAAAACAAGTAAACCACAAATCAATGCAATATTTGACTTGGCTTTGGGAGCTATTTCTCTGAAAATGTTTAAGGCTATTATGAGTAACGTGGTGTTTAGCTTTCTGCTAATGGAACAGCTGAAGAAAAATGCATTTTGCTCTCGACTTGCTTATTAGTCAATGGAAACTATAACCACAAACAGTACAACTCCATTTAACCACTTTATTAAATATTAAACCCGAAACTGTCATTACCAATTATTTTCAATAGGGCATAATGGTTTGAGGGTTAAGTAATATGGACTAGGAGCCAATGGATCAGCCTAATCAAATGAAAGTATTCCTAATGGGATAGTGCTGTATGGGAAGGGGCAGTGATGCTGAACCTTGGTTTCTAACACTGGGACAATTTGATGTCAAGCATTTTCCTGCTTTTTGTTCCTTCAAGGCTAACTTACTGTAATGCTGTTGATGAGGAAGGTGATTCAGAGAGACCAGAAGCCTGGAGACTTTTAGGTTCAGCGTGTCTATCTCCTGACAGGACTGATGGCCAGCCTATCACCCCCTCCACTCTGCAGAACGCTTGTTGAGCAAGATGAGAATTTCTCTGCATAAAGAAACATAATCAGATTGAAACAAACCCTGTGGTGCCTGTACTTAGTAGGAAAAGGCTGAACGCCCTGTTTGAAGATTGTGGATAAAAAGATGATATTAGTAGTTAGTGGTGCTCCTGTATAACAATTTATATTTGTAAATAGAAACTTATAAATATGTATTTAATAAAACCCTGCTCACATCAGAAAATTCCAGTGGCGATGGTCAGACACAGCAGGCTGCATCTGCATGGCTGGGTTAGCAATCCGCTGGGGGAAGATTTTCAAGTGTTCTGTATCCACCAAGCGTAAGTAAAAACATTTAGTGTGCAGCTCTGTCGGTGGCAGCAGGAGGCCACGCAGAGACCCACGTTCTCCTGCAAACCCTACAGCTCTGGACCTGCTCCTGTATTTTCCAAAGCCTTTTGGTATGTGCTGAAGTTCTCTTCCAATGCAAACAGGAATTAGCTTCCATATTGAGCCTGGCCTCGGCGCAGCCGGCAGAGTGTGGTTTCTTCTGTAGGCTGATGGATCTTGGACCCTTGGGTTTCTCGGCCATCCACTGAGAGCTGCCAGGCCATGGGCAGGAAGGGTCCTGCCAAGCTTGCCCAGCCAGAGCCTGCTGGTGATTTGTGTGGAGCTCAGTGCATGCAGCAAGTGTCTGTGAAGTACATTAGATTCTCATCTGCCTCTTCTAGTGAAACCAGGTTTTGTCAGAAAGATTCCTGACCAGGGCTAGCCTTATTGTTCTCATGGTTCAGCTGAGGTCAGTAATGCGTGTAATCAGTACCAGGGTGTGGATGCATCTGGCAAGTAATGGCAATACCCAAGCCTGTGAAGATTTTCCTCTGAATGACAGTGCTATAATTAAGTCTCCAAATTCAGGACTCTGAGCCAGAATTGAAGTTTGGGAACTTCATAGAGGTAGGGGCCAGCTGTGAAGCTCATGGAGGGATGCGGATTGCAGTTTCTCAAAGCCCTGGGGCGGTTTGGTTCTGGGGGAAGATGCTCAAAAGCTGCATAAAGAGATTGAGCAAAGATAGCAAGTTTTCTCTCACAGCACTAGACTGAGTAAACAGGTTTGCAATAATCAGCTGTTGACAGATGGCAGCAAAACACCTGTGAGTGACTAAACTTTTCAGCCACTTAGTCAGAGCTCCAGGAAAACTTGGTGCTGATTCTCAGAAATGAGAAGCAGGTCTCCTAACACGCGCTGTATCTCTTGCTGCTTTCTTCTTTAGCCACAATAAAATGCCTATGTATGAACCTCATGGAGGTTCATCGAATTCATTTGGCACTGGTTTAAGCCTACTTTTAAAATATGTCAGATGTAACACTAGTCTTGGTGCAACCGCACTGTAATTAGTGTTTGGCTCGCTACACTTCAGTAAATGCACCTGACTCAGCTATTTCACAGTTAGATATCATGCTTTGAAGCTGTATTTACCATCTGCAGCTGAACCATTTGCCTAAAAGTATCTCACAGACAATGAGGCATTGCCCCTATTGTCTTGTTTGTGCTTTCTTTATATCAGGACCCAGAGGTACACCCAAGTGTTGGAGCTGCATATGGTGGGGCTTATGTTTCTTGACTTTCTGAAGGGATGGTTTCACAGGGCAACAAAGAGGAGTTCCTACCTGGACCTTTTGATAAATTGCAGGCTCCCATTACAGAGCCACTTTAAAATGGGTACAGTGGGAGGGTTTTGCTCAATCACACGAGAACAAGAGGAGTGTAGGGCAGGCAAAATAAACTGTGATACGCTCCACAGAGGGATCTGTATCAAAGCTCGTTTGACCTCCAGACTAGACCCTACGGGCTAGTGCTGGGTGTCCTGTGGAGATGGGGAGTTCAGGCTTTGGGTGATGTGCACAAACCCCAGCGCAAAGGGGACCTCAGGTCTGCTTCTCAAAGGGCATCTCAGGGCTTTGCCCCTGGTCTCTCCTGCAGACTGCCAGAAACTGGTGCACAACCAGCACGGTATCATCAGCCTTTAGCCTTTGTTTCCAGCCTTGCCTTATGTGCTTGAAGTTCTAGCTTGTGGATTCTCTTGGTGAGGAATGTATCTCGGTTTTCATGTAGAAAGAGAGTTTTTAGTTCTTACGGTTATGGAGAAAAGCCTGAAAACATGAACTTTAAAGACTTGAAACCCAGAAGGCATTTGGGTGTGATTTATGTGTGTGACTCCTGCTTTATGGTTTTTCAATGCTGAGGGCTAGCAACACAGCCAGCTTTGTTTTATGAGGTAGAACAGAGCTGGAAGAGTTTAGATAATGGAAAGTCCCTGGTAACACCGATACAGTTGGTTCCTGCACTGCTCCCACTGCAGCTGTTTGCAAAAAGGATCTTATCTCGGGTGCAGAACCTCATGCATGTTCCAGTCCAGCTTGAAGCTGGAGCTGTAGAGCATGTGGACAGAGAAGTGCCCATGCACACCAGCTCCTTGCAAACAGGGCTAGAAGCACCCAGGTGTAACACTGAGAGCATGGGGCTGGCAGAGGCAAGTGCAGGCCATGGGTAGGTAGCCCACCAGATCTCTGCAGGGCCATGTGGGTGTTTTTCACCCTGGCAGCTTGGGGTGCCTGTACTTGTATTGGCCTGTGTCTGCAACCCAAATCATCTGCCCCTGGCTAATATGCTGATCACATGTTGATGACTGTATGGAGAATAAAAAAAAAGAGAATAATAATCATGCTTTCTCTGCAGAGGTCAGATATTCTGACTGGGCATCATTTATCGGCTGATCTGGGGATCTGAGCTGCAGGCTTGGAAAGTGCTTTACTCACGGGCAGAGCCCTCTGCAGATGTGCCTGCTCAGCTGCTGGAGTTCAGAAGCCAATATGACCCTTGTGCATAGATCCTTGAGCTGAGTGGGGTTGAATTTTGTTCACTGTGTGCGCAGAAGGGTGACAGAGACACGATTTTCAGGGCCCATAGACTCAGCAGACAGTTTTGCCACGTTGCCTGGACACATGTTTGGAGGGTAAACTATAGACCAGCTTCTCCTTTATTGTGCTTTTGAGAACTTGGAGATCCATACTGGCACCTTTAGGGTATTTTTTTTCTGACTTCTGCTTCAGTCCTGTAGATTTCAGGCATTCAGAATGAAGAGGTTTGTGTCTGAGTAGGTTGGGAATTTCTGGTGTCGAACTTGCCAGCTGTTAGGTTGGATGTGTTTCACAAAAGCCCTATACCTTTGTTCTACAGTGATGGGGCGAACCATGATTGTTCTTGTTGCTGTTGGTGGTGTTTGCTTTTGACTCCAAAGGCCTTAATCCTCCTTTCCCTCTCCAAGACTCACGTGCATGTGAGCCAGAAAGGCATGCTCTTACCCAGGGGCTGTATGAGTGGGGTGGTTTGCTCCTCTCTTGCTGCAGAGCATAACCCCCCTCGGGGTCAGGGCTTGAGTCTGCTCATGGGTTACTACTGCATGCTCGTTTTTCGGCCGTGGTTTCTTCCTGCCCCTCGATGTTATTTATTAGCCACTTCTGTGTTATTGATGGTGGCAGGATACAGGGGGTGTGCGGGACACGCAAAGCCAGTTTTGAGCAGCCCGTCTTGTCCACCCTGGCTCCTCACCTTCTGCCCTCACCTCTGCCCAGGGAAAAGGCACAGCTTTCACTCAGCAGGAAACCTGGCCCTATGAAATGGAAATTAAAAGATGCCATCAAATGCTTTGTTCTTGCAAATAAAAGTGAGATTCCGGTGTTTAAAATAAGCTTAATTAAGAGGATACTCAAATATACATAGGGTTTGATTTTTCATGTAGAAGAATTAAGCCACAGTGTAACGTTTCTTTGCAGTCATATCAATAGCAGTGTAGGTATAAAACTCAAGAGAAATATATCTTTAATATCTACTTTCACATAGCGAAAAAGATCAATTTATTTGAATTGGTACATTTTCTTTATTTGTAACTTTAAATTCATCACATTTCCAGGAAACTCTAAAGTAGCATTTTAGTGGGCTTTCTCTTTTTACCCACCAGGAAGACCATCTCTCACTAATTCAATAAAATGAGAGTTCTTTTTTATTATTATTATTATATTATTTATTTTAATACCACCCATAGCTGTGATATCTGTGAAAGGAGCTGCTGTGTTATTAAACTTCTTAATAAAAATGTAGCTTCCTCTTCTGCTGACCCAGATAATTACTTGTTGATGTTTTAAGGAAAAGAATTTGCAAATATGTGTTCAAAACTGCAGGTAATTTCATTTGCTGTTGTTGCACAGATTTGTGAATTTCTGACCAAAACTACTTACACATGTCTGGGCTCAGAATTCAAGCCAGCAGCATTAACTGGATGAGCATTTCATGAACACGATTGATTTAAGTTTTCTAAACATACTAATATTATGGTCCAAACCAAAAAAAAAATGTGCTCTAATGATGATGCTGCAGTAACTGCACAGCATTTTAAGTGAACATTTATGTCCAGATTATGTTGCATTCTGCTGAACGGGGAGGGGAGGGGGGGAGAGAGAGTGGTTGGTCCTTTCTTCAGGCTTTAGTGCAATAGGCCAAGCGTCATTCAGAGGCGTTCATACAACTTGCAGGGTGGCTTTGGAGGTGCCCCTTCTCCTTAAATTCCTCAATCTGATCGGTCATTAGTGAGTTCAGAGTAAGCAATCAAAAGCCACTGTGCTACAAAGTCCCCAAGCTTCCCTTATTACATTATATTCTAAATTACTCAAGACACCAGAAAAAAAAAGGGAGGAAAAGAAAAAGGAAAAAAACCCACTAATTGCCAGCATTAACAATCTTGGCTGTAAACTTCAGATTTCAGGTAAATTAGCATGCTTTTACCAGTTCAGAATCTGTCCTTATTATAACCCTCATTATGAAATAAGCATACTGCAGCCTCTGAAGAAATCACTGTAATAAATGAGCTTTGCATTCACGAGATGAGTTCCCACATGTGTGAAAATGTTAATATTCCCGTGACTGAATTCAATGACATAATGAATCTACAGTGGAAAATCATTCTGCATCAAGCA
Source organism: Jacana jacana (assembly GCA_013400555.1). Taxonomy (NCBI): domain Eukaryota; kingdom Metazoa; phylum Chordata; class Aves; order Charadriiformes; family Jacanidae; genus Jacana; species Jacana jacana. The sequence continues at coordinate 304,934 of VZTM01007928.1, forward strand.
AGGACAGGCATAACTGTGCTGGGCTGTTTTTGGCAGACAGGACATTCTACATCTCGGGTTAGGAAAGGAAAATAATTGCCGTGGAGTGTCAGTGTGTGCTAACTGGGCATTGAGGGCTGGATCCTGGGGCTATTTTATTCTGCTTGTTGCTACACCTGAGAGAAAAATGTTACTTGGGAGTAAACAGTGAGAAACCTACTTGAAGACGACTCTAAGATCCAGGATAGATACCCTCTTAACCCTGAGTCACATCAGGCCTGGTTATCTTTTTGTAACCAGATGTGAACGAACCTACAGTCTTGCTGTCCCTGAGACTGAACCCAGCTGTAAGTCAGAGACAGGGCACCCCCGGACGATCCCACATCCATGCGCGTGTTGGAACTGTTGCTCTATGGAGCAGCCTTAGAGTTCTTTCTTTCATGCATTAGGGGTAAACATGAAACCCTCATGCTGCGCGGTGATTGGAAAACAGAGTGCAACTCAGGATCTATCCTGACTGTCCAAGGGACCTGCAAGTGAGAGAACGGCATTGGACACTGTGTTAGGAAAAACCCGTCTGTGCATATAGAAGCAAAGGAGAAGCTGGGGATCTGTTAGTACTAAATCTCGCTGTTCCGTATATATCCGAACAGATCTCAACTTCCATTGAGAGTATGATCATTTAGCTACAAATTCACAGCAGATTTAATGCCTCTTAAATATAGGACTTGCCTGCTAGAAAAGGACCTGGGAGGTGCTGGGTGACAAGCAGCTGAATATGAGCCAGCAATGTGCCCAGGTGGCCAAGAAACCCAACAGCATCCTGGCTTGTATAAGAAGCAGTGTGACCAGCAGAAGCAGGGAGGTGATTGTCCCTCTGTGCTCAGCACTGGGGAGGCCACACCTTGAGTCTTGTGTCCAGTTCTGGGCACCTCAGCACAAGAGAGATCTGGAGGTGCTGGAGCGAGTGCAGAAGAGGGACATGGAGCTGGGGAAGGGCCTGGAGCATAAATCTTATAAGGAACGATTGAGGGAGCTGGGACTGTTTAGTTGGAGGAAGAGGAGGCTGAGGGGAGACCTCATCACTCTTTACAACTGCTTGAAAGGACATTGTAGAGAGGTTGGTGCTGGTCTCTTCTCACAGGGAATCAGCGATAGAAGGAGAGGGAATGGCTGCAAGCTGCAGCAGGGTAGGGCTAGGCTGGACATTAGGAAAGAATTCTTGCCAGAAAGAGTGGTCAGACCCTGGAATGGGCTGCCCAGGAAGGTGGTGGAGTCCCCATCCCTGACTGTGTTTCAGAGTCAATTAGATGTGGTGTTGGGGGATCTGGTGTAGGGGAGAACTTTGTAGAGTAGTGCTGATGGTTGGACTGGATGATGCCAAGGGTCTCTTCCAACCTGAACGATTTGATGATTCTATGATTCAGAAGCTGAATGACACCAACCTTAAATTACATGAGTGTGATTTTGCAAAAGGGCTAGAGGAGGAGAGGTAGGTCTGAAATAAGACAGGGTTGTTGGCCTCGGGCATCTTTCCTTCCCATTCAAAATAGTAAAGTTGGGAATTACCATATGTTGAATTTAGGAAACCCAAAACCATACAACCCGATGCTACTTTTGATGAGATGAAGTCCCCCGCTGCCCCAGAGAAGTCTCCAGCCTCAGTTTGGCAGATCTTGAGTTTGGTGGAGGGGTCCAGGACTACATCTCTCTACATCCAGGGAGTTAGACTGACCAAAACTTACAAGAAAAGAAATCTAAGAGTTTGCTACAGCTCCCGTGAACATATTAATTTTTTTTATGTCCTGCCTGAGAAAAATAACCCTACAAAATATAATCTATGCTGAAAAAATTATTTCATTGTTTGTGAGTCAAGTACTTCACTGCTCTGGCATATCATTATGTTGTTGGTCCTCAAAGTCCAACAAGCATATATGTTTTGAAGTTCTGAATGTGCATTGCAGAAGTATGTTTCCTAGCTTTCAAGTTTTATGCTGCTGCACAAATGCTTCTTGGGCATTTTATGCCATCGGTTGATGAACTATCTTGCAGAATTAACCACATACCTTCTTTTCTTGTGGGTCACCAAACGACTAAGGCTGGTTTCTAAGATGTGCAGCAGTCATACTACTTCTTGATTTAAAGAAGTAAGTAGGCTGTTCTGTTCTTATAGGGGAGAAGAAAATGGATATATTGTGAAAAGCTCCATCATTTGGTACCTTGCCTGCCAGGAGAAATGTTTTGGACCTACTCTGGCTGTCAGGTGGGAGATGTGTCAGGGTGTGACATAGAATCATAGAATGGTTCAAGTTGGAAGGGATCTTAAAGGTCATCTAGTTTCAACCCCCTCTGCCCTGGGCAGGAACACCTCCGACCAGACCAGGTTGCTCAAAGCCCTGTCCCACCTGGCCTTGAACATTTCCAGGGAAGGGACATGCAGCAGTTATGGATGAGGAGATCTAGAGTTCCTGGTTCTCGGCTCCTCTTTGTTGGCCCTTCCAATAAATTGCCAATTATTCTGCAAAAGAATCCTTTTCCCTCCATCCTTCTCTGAAGAAGGTGAGCTGAGAGCAAGCAGTGTGTGTGAAGGCTGGATAGCATGTGGAGTAGGGGTATCAAACGCTGGGTGCTTGAACTGAGATACACCAAACCTTGATGTGTTGATGTGGCGCATTCATGTTACACGTGACCTACTTTAAAAAAAAATAAATAAATGCAGCCCCTTTGAGCCATAAAGATGTCAGAGTCTAATTGTGAAGGGGGCTGAACAAGCTATCATAAGATAAAAGCAAATGAAACCATGTCTCACAAATTCTTGAAATCTACTGTGAAAACAAGTGAGAGCTGGAGCCTGAGCCAAGATGTCTCTGAACCGGTGCGGTGTGTCAAGGGGCCATGGAAATCGTAGGCTTTCACGAGGTCTCAGGGGCATGGACATTTGTTAAGGTAAATCAGGAGCTGGACAAGCCAGTGGAGGCAAACTTGGAGCTGATGTATGGTGCCAGAATATGAGGCCATAAAATACCATGAAAGGTCCTGGTATTTCTATTGCTCGTCTTATAAAAGATGGCACAGAGATATATTTGACTGCAAAAGCACAATGCTTTGAAGTGCAAATATGGATAGCATATTACATTCAATGATCCAAACCTTCCCATCACGGTGGTCAGAGCGATCCTCTGTGTGACATTTCACAAGGGGATAAAATTGGAGAGAAAACTTCAGAGAGGAAAATGGAAGTACGTTCAGCAAGCAATGTGGGCTCAACACGAAGCAGCAGGGCTAAAGGGAGCTCCAGGTAATGATTTGGTTAAAATAAACACACCATCTACTGGCACACATCTTAGGTGCAGCCCTGTTCATAATTGGACAGAACTGGTCAAGTTGTTGGTCTGCCCAAGGCTTTCAGTTTGCACCTTGTACCAGCTGGAGCGCGTTAGTTGTTGCAGCTGAGATCATTTAAAAGTGTATTGGGGGCTTTTTTGGTTTTGTTTTTGGTTTGTTTTTTTCTCTGAATGTTCTGGTTTTGTGATTCTCCCTCTCCTCTTTGGTTTATTATCACTGGTTCTCTGCCATGAATCCAGAACTGTTTGTTCTGACCAGGTTTGCTGCCATTCTTAAATGACCTGCTCTGCTGCAACTTCTGTTGCGTTAGATCTCAGGCCAGCATTGGAGCTCTGGGAGGGTGAAGCACTCTTTGTGTCCCTGGGGGTCTGCCTGCAGGAGGAGAAGTGGTTTCTTCTTGCAGGACTTCCTGAAACAGTCTCTGAAATTAGTGTCCCATTTCCTGCAGCTCTTAAAGGGCCCAGTTCACTCCAGTACCTGTCGACCACTCACAGACGCTCAGAGCAACCTGCCCACTATTTGGCATCTTACATTTCTGCTTTGTTTGGATTTCTGAGGCTGAACTGGGCTCATGGAGAGCTTTTGATGAGACAGCTTCCTTGAGGAAGGAGGCTTGGAAGTAGGTCACCGTTGTTATCTGCTTTGCTCTCATTACCTGAGCGGTGTGAAGGATGGGAATGAGCGTGGGAGGGCAGCTCTTGGGGAGCTGGGGTGTAAATGCCATATGCAGCTGGACCAGCCATTCCCCACTCCCTGTTGGGAGAACATCCTGGGACAGAAGGAGCATCTTCCCTTTTCCAGAGCCAGCTGAGAGCTTTTCTGGTAACACAAGCGAAATGAATAGGGAAGTTTTGAGAGGGCAGTCTGCCCCCTCCCTGCAGACACCTACCCCACAACCCTTGGTGAGAAGCAGGGCAGTTGCTGACCAGCTCTGCTGTGCTGGGACACCAGTTTCTGTGTGCTGAAAGCCGATGCTGCCAAATTACCCAGATACTGCCAAATTATAATGGCTTTTCTCCTGCTGCCAAGCACCTGATGGGGTGGTTTAGCTCCCGCTCTTTGTTCAGTGGTACCTTTCCTCTTCGCATGCTCCCAACAGTAGCGCTTTGCTGTCCTCTACAGCTTCTTTCTCTTTGCTTTCCCCCTCGTTTTCTGAATTTAGTAATCTCCTCTTTGCAGGTCATTTGAGTCCCTGGAGGCTTCTCAAAGTCACTGGCTTCTGCATTCTGCATTCGAGTGATGCCCTCTTGCCAGTAATTTTTTGGGCTTTATTGGATTCCTTCAGCCTCATTCAGGACCTTTCATTGGCTACCCAGAGAGAGAGGTGTGCTCTGGATCCAGGCTTTTACTGGCTAATTGAGGTAGGGATGATCCTGTTATTTCAGGCTACTTACTCCTTTGTAAGTTTTAAGCGGGTCTTCCTGCATCCTGGCCAACATTCTCACCATTTCTGGCTGATTGAACACAAACCCCACTTAAGTCAAAGGAACTTGAATTCCCTTTCGGCCCAGACCTGTGCAGCAAAGGCCACCTGTACCGTGACTGCTGCAAAGTTCATCCTTCAGATCGTCTCTACTTGTATTTTGTAAGCCAAGCAGACAGTACAAACCTGCCTCTATCAATTTTACATGCTATGTCACATCATGTCTTCCACAGCCCCACTACATTTAACTGGAGTGAATGCATCCTGAAACAATCCCAATTACAGAGATAATTGCTTTGTTATATAAATATTATACTCATCAGGCACCTCCCTGTCCCTGTAAAGGTGAGGTTAGCAAGACTTGAGATTGCTGGAGCCATTAATCAGTCCATACTCGTTCTTTCCCCTTTTGAAATTGAGTGGGATGGCTAGGGGTCATTTATCAGTCTGTCCCAGACTTTACTTATGAATAATAAATGGTCACTGGACAGTGAGACCTTTTGGATTCATTGAATGAAACCACAATTGATTTCAAGGGTGGCAGGATCAGACCTTTCCCGCAGTTTTGATTCACATGTGAACTGTAATCTGATAATCAAAAATAAAGATCTTGTTAATATTATTCTGGCATTGTTTAAGCAGGAAAATAGCTTCAGAGGGATGGTGATTGGGTGCTGAGAACGGGCATGAGGTGGAACAAGCTGAAACTGAGTTGGGAGAGAGAGAGAGAGAGAGAAGGAAATTGTGGAAAATGAAAAATGTGCATGATCATATTCCCCAGACAGACATTTTTAACCCCTTCATAGGGAAGAGGTTTTTTAGAGAAATGTTGTAAATAGATCAGAGCAGACCTGTGCTAAACTATAGGTCTTATGTATGGATCTGAGCTTAAAATGACATCTGGCACTGCCCAGGTCCTGCTCTGGGGGGGCATGGAGAGCACAGAGCCCGTCTCCTGGTGTGGATGACTCGCTTTAGTCTGAATTTTCTGAGACATAAACTGGCCAGGTCAGCCAGAGGCGAGCCTGGAGCCAAGGCTCAGCTCATACTGCAACTCTATAATTATTCAGCATTGCCAGCTGTGGTGATCTTATCAGGAATCTGGGAATATTTGGTGGTTTTCTTACTGTTTTTATTTCTGGAAATATGTGAAAATGCAATATTCTCTCCTTCCATTTATAAAATAAAGTTCTTAGACCCTGTGGTTGCAGAGAGAGATTTCAGATTGTAACCACGATGAACTCCAAGGCCTTTTACAGAAGCAGTCAGTGAGAATGCAGAAATAAATGCCATATACCTTTCTTTTTGCTTATTATTATGTAAGGCTTTTGAAAATTTGTTTTTGGCAACACTGGTTACCTAAGTTTTGATTTATGTTCTGACTCTGTGCTCAGAACTGGCATCACCTAGCAGTCAGAGACTAGCAGACATTGTAACTCAGCCTTTTCTGACCCAAAATTGTATGTGTCAAGAGACAGCACGTTCATCGGCCGAATCCGGCCTGGGTCATGGGTTGCAGGGTCGTCTGCTGAACTGCTGCTAGTTCTGTGGGATGTAAACACCTGAAAAGGAGAAGAAAAGCCTTTGGTAAGGACAGCCCCCGCTTTGGAGGGAGGCATCGTGGAGCCACCTCTCGGCAGCCCCGGTGCTCCCCACCAAATCCAAAGAAACGTGAAGTTCCTGTCATTGGATCGGCAGGGAAGGGCCCTGTGGGAGGTGCACGCCTGGCACTAAGTTGGTGATAACAGGGACTCGGATGACAGAAAATCCCAGGGGCCCATCCACATTTTTACTTAATATATTTTCTGGCAGGCCTAGTCATCATTCACTCTTTAATACGGGCCTCAAAATATTGACAGGATTCCTGCCTATAAACAGATCCAAAATCCATTTGTTACTGGGTCCAGTCTCGCCATTTTTAGGGCTGTTGCACTCTGACGTACACACTGTGTTTTGGCTCAAAACAAGAAATAGCTGGATGAAATTTCTTGCTAAAATGAAAGTTATTGCATGTGTACATTAGTTATTTTTCATTGCCTCCAGGGGAACCACAAATGTGTGTTGTTTCTGATTAATTGCTGGGTTATGTAAAGAGTGCTCCACATTGCGAAATGGAGTGATGTTCTCGACCCAGCGGTCAGGTTTCCTTCCCTTACACTGCTGAGCTTTCCCCATTTTTCTCCCAGTCTCAAGTAGCTGTTCTTGTCCCGGTGAGTCCTGGTTCCAGTGGATGGTGGTGTTTCTGTAGAGTGCAGATGTTCATTTCTACAACATTCCCCCTTCAACACCTCTCTAGAGGCTGAGGTTGGAGACTTCTCCTGAAAGAATGAGAGAGAAAAGCTTACTGGTGTTTCCATACAACTGTCTGTCCTCCCAGAACCTCTATTTTTGCCTTTAGGGTTTCTTTCCTTCCAAGCCCCACTCTCAAGTATTGTGTTTTGAGGTGACAGTCCCAGGCAGAAGGGCACAGCTCTCTGCTGTGCACCAGCCACCCAGCTGAACTTGTCCAAGACAGCACTAAGACTTACGGGCTCCTGTTCTGATCTCTGTGCCACGTCTATAACTCAGGTGCAGTTAATGGTATTGGTCCTGGCTGTCAGAGGTAAGAGTAAGTGCAGGGTAAAGCCCTACATCTGCTGGGTTATGGAGGTGTGTGTAGTGTGCTGTGCCAGAGGAGGTCAGGCAGCGCAGTGAGTCAGGACAGATACAGCACCTTGGTCACAGGGGTCTGTGGGGTCAAGAAAATGATTTTCAAGGGTATCCAGGTGAACTTATGCACTCAGCTGCTGAGTTAACCCACTGAAAAGGGCTCGTCTTGTCTATGCTGCATGAAGGCCAGGGTGCATCCCTCTGCTAAAGGGGGTTACAGCAGCGGGGGTGCACTCCCAACTGGATCGGGTCCTTAGGGCTAAGGGTGTTTGGTTCTTTGATGGCCCAAACCCTCCTTGCACTCATGGAGAAGAATGTTGGGAGTCAATCAAGTCATCTTTTGTTTCTGTTTTCTGCCAGGTACAAAGGGTTCTGCCGTGACTGGACTTCTAGGTACTACCATGGTGTCAATAACATTCATTTTAATTGGTGTTAAACCTTTGGTTGGTTATTGGACCTGCTACCTTTATGTTTAAATCTCTAACCCTCTCTCAAATGTTTATTGACTCGCTGTTGCCTTTGCAGAGCAATATGTTCCGTGTGGAACAGCCACTTCTTACATCTTGGGTAAGCGATAAAGGCTCTTTTAAATAGTATGTAGAAATCCATATGTTGTCTGGAATCCTGCTCTGCTTTTTATGCAGAAAGAGAACAGAAGAAACAGCATGTATTTATTAAAGCCATATTTCTTCAGATAGCTTAACCTCTGTTTTATAAATTGTATTTAACATCAGTATCATATTCTGTCTTAATCTGCTATCGCGTTTTAAACTCTGTTCCCATGTCGGTCTGGACTGCTCCGTGCAGATCAGTCCAGCGGATGGAAAACAGGATGGTATTCTAGAGTGGCTCTTTAGCATTATATCCAATTTTATGCTTTGTTGAGAGCAGAAGTCACACTGTAACAATCCCTCAAAGGCTCAGAGCTACAGGAACATTAATCAACAGCAAGAATAAGTGACTAAGTACAATGTCCACGTTAGAGGAAAGGAGCTCGTGTCTGGTTCCGTGCATTCCGGCTGACGCCTGGGACTTTTATCAACTAAGGCTGAGGGGGAATCTTGAAAAAGAAATATTTGAGTAAGAATGATTTATCGTGTGATTGGGAAGAGTCCGCTGGGAAAGGTGACTGGCCAAGTCCATGTTGACTAAGTAGATCAAGAACGAGTGCCATAGATATGCCTCACTTTTAAATGCCTGTTTGCTGGTCTCATTAATCTGCTAAATTACCCAGCTCAAATTGCTTATGTGTAAGTGTTACATCAAGGTACACTATTTTGTATTAGCTGCCATATAAAAAGGAAACAGCCACCGAAGGTAGGAGAGAGTGAGGGTGAATTATTGACTGTTAAATAATCCAGCAACAAAGTACTTACTCATGGGGAACAAAAATTGCCAAGAAATATTCACAGGGGTATCTGATAATGTCTAATTTGTTCCCAGAATCACACATCATTGTTTCTGTGTACTCGAGAGGGAGGCAAAACCAGCAGAGGAGAGAAACAAATATACGCACAGACACACAAATAATTAACAGGCACGCAGTCATAGAGTCCAGTATTAGATCTGGGATACAGTGAAGACACAGCATAAGAAATGTTTATTATGAGCAAAGATGAAAAAACCTGGCATTAGGGCTGGCTGTTCACAGTTATGAATAACAATTCCTAAATCATCCATGGCAAACACTTCTTGTAAAGGAAATGAATTGTTGCAACACAATACATCCTTGTTGTATCGATATGATTAGCTAGTTATCCATAACGTGTTGTAATTTGTTTTGATTTTTAAGTGTTCTTTAGCTGCAGAGCTTTAATGAGGCTTCTCTAAATTGATTAGGAACTGCGAGATACAGCATGGTTCACAGATTATTTCAGAGAGCTGTCAAGATCCTGTGACTTTCATTTCATTGGATTTAATGATCGTTGGAAAAGGTGTGCATTACAGCCAGATACAATCACATTTGTCAGCATGATCCTTTTAAGTGCAATTCAATTAAAGTGTTATTCTCTAATTTTATTATTGCTCAAGCTGAGTGCTAATGCTGGCTACCAATAAAGTTACAGGTAGATAATGGTATACAATTTAATTTAACTAATTGGAGTTTAGTGATCTAACATGCTTTTCATATCTTAATTCTTTGAACAATCTTTGATTTTTGCATCTGCTACAATTCTTTTAATGGAAAAGGGCAACCAAAAACATGGGTTACGTTTGAGATTAAATTACCCAGCAACACCTGCCTTTAACAGGGTAGCAGCATGCATGCGGATTTTCTTCTATTACCTGCCACTTGCATCCATTTTCCGTTGTCGCTGTGCTTGACCTTGAAATTAATTTATCTAACTGTGCTTACATTCCTTATTAAGTTAACTGCAGCGTTGGAGTGCCAGAAACATTCTCACCGAGGGGATGCTGGCTGGATGACAAATTAAAGGGTCAGGAGCAGAGATAAACCAGTCCCTCCAACTAGACAAAGCCCGTATTTTTTCCTAGAGTTGTGAAGAGTTACAAATAAAGTACAGACGCAGGAGCACGTAGATACAGGGGGATAAAAGTATTTTATTTACTTGTAAACTCCTTATTACTGCTGCTTTCCTGTGGCAACGGTTTTGTGGGTGTCTTATATCTGCTTTATTTTGGGACATAGATATTAAAACTTGAAAATAGGGCTAAATTCTCTTGACTGCAAATGTAAACCAGGGAATTCTCCGACTGCAGTGGCTCAAGCTCTCCGGGTCAGTTCAGGTGGTTTGCTGTGAATGGAGTGACCCTTACAGTATTTCATCAGGGCACAACAAAAAACTTCACTCTGGGAAGGTGGTGCTTTGCTGTCTCTTCAAGATCTGTACTTTGCCTGTGTTGAGTACTGCCCTACATGTGGCTATAGTTTCGTGATGCAAACTGTGACGTATTGGTGAGGCTAAATTTTCTATATTTTTCTGTATTGAAAGCAGAAGACATTTAGGCCACATCACCTTGTGCGGCAGGACAGCTTTATTTTGCTCTCTCTGCACACTTTCTTTTCCACAGGACTCTGGTGTTAGTGCAGAAAAGACCAAAAAAAAAGGTCCTATATCCTTCAGCTCTGTTCTCATTATTCTGCCGGTGACAAAGCCCTTCAGCCACTCTTTGTCCCAGTCTCAGTGTCAGGGACTGCGGTGGCAGCGAGTCGGCGGAGCGCCCTGCATGGCTCTGGCTGCCTCGCTCGGGTCCTTGCAGCAAACCCAGTGCTCCAGAAAACAAACGCCTCTCTGTCTTTCAGGGATTTGTGACATCTCTGTGACAAAGCAAAGTGCTATCGTTCTCAAGATATAGATGGCAGTAAAGGCACAGGGGAGCACAAGGCGTTGCCTAAGGCTGTACACAGAGCTTGTGTGCGGGTTGGACTGTGCGCAGCAGAAAGGTGATGAAACGGGAGCGTAACCCCGGTCTCCTCCTAATGGCCCCGTCCCCAGGCTTCTCCGGCAGAGGTGGCAGCTCTAGCCAAAAAGTGAATTCTCCTTTTTCTGCTCTGTTGCCTATGGATTCATGTTCTTCCCTTGAAGCAGCTTTTTAAAAGTAATCAAAAGTGCTCACAGACCCCACTTGTGGCTGTCATAAGGGGTTTTTTACCAAATGCAAAGAGATTCCACTGAAACAGCACTGTCCTTCTCTTCCATGCTCTTCGGCTATGATTTTTCCTTAAAGAACGAGGAGCACAAAGACCTTTTCCATATGTCCTTACTCAGCTGTAGGCTCAATTTCTAGCTATGCTTGGTTATGGCACACTTTCAAAAATACATAATCCAATATCTAACATCAATCATTTGCCTAAACCCATAGTTGATCAGACAGGGGGGGAATCACAAAGTGTCCTTCTTCCTGGTGTGAGTCATTGCTTGCACTTGACATGGGCTTTCACACTTTAGATGAATTGAGGCCAGATTTTAACAGCTGGCTTCTAGTTAAAAAAAAGAAAATAAGTTGAAACCTGTTAAGAAAAGTAGTTTTTGCTGTCAAAGGCAGGGTGGAGGGCTCACTGTAGCCTTTGATTTATATGTGAGAGTGGGGCTTCTGGCTGCAGTCAGAGACTTGGCGTTGGAATTAAGCATGAGAAAGAAAGTCTTGAGCATTCCTGAGGCTGCCAGTTGTTGATGCTGGGAATTCACTGATTCTTGTCAAACACGTTGTGTTTAAAGAGGCTTGACAAGTGATTCGTTCTGTCCCTGCTGTCTTTCAAAATCAGGACAGGGCTGATGCAACGTCACTCCACACGTGTGTGCAATTAGTTGACGGTACGGTAGTTACGGTAATGCACAGCTTAAGTTTTCCTGCTTTTCCTGCTGTGGCTGTAGAGTATCTTTTGACTTTCTGGGACAACAAAATATGCTCATTCTGTCATTTGTACATTGTGGCTCCCGTGTCTGACGTTAGTATTTGACTGAACTACTTTTAAACTCTGGGCACTTAGTGGCAGAGGTTTCCTGCTGAGCTGCGCAGCGCGTCGTTTGGTGGTACTGAGCTTAGCATGTATTGTCACTCATCTGTAGTCTTAAAAATCAAATGAATCAAGACATACGTCACCTTAAAAAGGCCAAGCTGGGTTCTATATTTATAGTGTTTTAATGACATGAAATCCAATTCACAGGGTAAAAAAAGGGTTGATGGGCCTTTACTAGCTGTGAACTTAGCCCAGGAACTGAGGACTGAGCTGGGCTCCCTCTGGGGTGTGCTAAACTGGAAATAAAGATCTGACTGATCAGATTCACTTCTCCTTCACCCAGCGCCAATCTCTTCCCTGAAGAGACTAATTTTTAAAATCAAACGAGTCATTTAACTACCCCAGTGCTGGATGCCATGGTGTTTTCTTCTGAATTGGAAGTTCAAGGGGCGCTGTTGAAATGAGGCAGCTTCTCTCTGTTCCTTTGACCGTGGGGGTTGCAGAAGGATCCTGCAGAAAGACTTGGGCTTTGAGTATCGGTGAAGAAACAGCAAACTTTGATTTTGACCATACTCACAATTTCTGTTCAGGTCACTGGAAACGTGTGGAATGCTGGAATATTTCCACAGACAATTTTACCCCTGCATAATCACAACCATAACTGGTTCCTGAATTGCAATGTGTCTTACTGCAATATTTTTATTGATTTTATGTGACATTCCAGGTTTATGCTCAGAGAAACTCTTGAGAAGCAGGAAGATACAGCTTTTGTAAACCGAACACTGATATATTCTCTCTCACTCAAACAACTCTATTTAGATTTTCCAACTGGGATAAATAGCGGAAATGTATTTAGATCTAAGTACTTTGTCTTGATCCAGTGAAGCGTAGTCTGTACACCAGACCTAGCAAACTGTTAAATGATGCCATGGGGGCAGTGCTAGTGGAATTTAACATGAGAAGGGTTTATTTCATGTATATTACTTTTTTGTTTCTACTTCTATATTTTTTTTTCAGAAATGTTTTATTGCTTCTATCAATTGCAAGAGTACATAAAACTTTAATGATAAAGCAGTAAAAGAAATGATCTCCAAATATTACTGCAGATCCCTTGATAGATTTCTGTGCACTCTGCAACCTTTGTCTGAGCTAATTAAATAACAGGCGGGATAATTCTGGGGATGCTCACGGATAGCACTGCTGCCATGCTATTTCCAGAATGGATTTTTTTATTATTTTATTTTTTTTCTTAAAGCTCTTCATCTTGGAAGCAAACCTGAAGCCATTCAATCATAGCTGTACCAATCCAAAGCCTACCTATGATGATGAACACAGGAACAGGAATAGAAATGAACGTGGAGGCAAATAATAATGGAGATTACAGCAACACATCGTTAAAGTTGTGTACAAAGGAATAGAATGATAGTAAAATGTTTAGTGGGTTCTGGAACATCTGCTTTTCTAAATCATCATTAACACGATAAAGACAGTCTAGTTTTCCATTCCGTGGGTTGTGTGCATTGTCTTGTACAACTTGTGGTTGTGGAAGTTTCTGTTTTCCATTTGAGTCTTAAATACACTATTCAACAGTTTTACTGTTAGTGCCCAACTGAACTCTGAAGTCTGAAAAACATGTGTTTTCAGAACCCAGAACTTTTTGTTTCTAATCTGGCTGGTTTGTGTTACAGTAGTACAGCGAGGTCCCCAACGGATCTGGGGCTGTGCTGAACGGGGCTCCAGTGTAAAGGCCAAAAGGGAGAAAATGTAGCCAAAAGGGAGAAAAAGCTTCATTTAAAAGTGCCCCCCCCAAAAGAAAAGGGTACACAGGTGACTGGTAAAAGCTCTGCCCACTGCTTTGGCTCAGCAGAACATCGCCTGAGCAGACAATAGGATCGAGCTTTCTTGCTGCCCAGTGCATCCAGTGCACCCATCTTGGAGTGGTTCTCGGCCTGAATTGAGCTTGGCTGGCTTTGCTCCCTGTCAGTATTTATTATCCCACCGGCTTATTTGAGTGTTGTTAATATTCTGAATGCTCCAAGGATGGGCAGGGCATCTAAATATTCCGAAGGTAAAGGTTCAGCCAATGTGAAACCTAATTATGTTTCCAACTGCCATCTGACAGCACTTGCCCAAAAACTGCCCAACTGCTGTTCTGACCCTGCGTTCTGGAACCTCTGGCAGCGTTTTAAGGATTCATAGAAGAAAATTTAAAATGCTTGCAGCGACGAAGGAGAAGATGCAACCTATAAGGACACTTTCAAAAAACAGCCGCATCGGAGACAGAAGGTCAAAGCCCCATTAAATGGTGCAAGTGATTCTGGAGAAGGGGCTTGGTCTTTCCTCCAAGCGAAGGCCAGGCCATCTGCAGTGAGAAAACTGATCTTAAGCTCGTGTGTGCCATCCTCCCACCGCCCGTCCCCCAGGTCGCTACCGCCTGGTGTTAACAGAAGTGCTGGGGCTTATTGCAGCCGTGCGGGCACTCATCCCGGCTATCGAGCAGGTCAGATTCTGAGAGAGCCAGGAGGACCTGGAGGGCTTTGTAGATGAAAGCCACTGGGTTGAATTGCATTCAGAAGCAAACGGCACCATGCTGAGCTCGGATGTAACCTGCTTAGTGTAGCTTGCGGCTCTGCTCGTGCTCTGCGCTGGCTGAAGCTTCCTCCGTGAGGGAGGAATTGATGTTTTCTGGGAGGTTGCAGAGGGCCACGTGTCACCTGCTCTGGTGGGAGCAGAAAATGCGTTTTGGGGAGAATGTGAACATAGGTGGGATGTCTCAGCCCTGTACCAGCTCTCTGTGGGTCCTGACAGTCCCCATGGCTTGAACTGCCTCAGCGTTGTGCTAAATGATTACGGTGGACTGTGTTTACACAGATCTGTAGAACTTAGGGAACATGAAGTACCCAACTTTGTATGTATGCTTGAGAACTTGGCCAGGACTTGGGCTTCTCTTCCTCCGTGCATAGAGGCTAAAGCAAGACAGCAGTTGGCTTATTACAGTGAGTATTAATTCTCTGTATTAACCACTAGTAGAATTAAGTGAGCAATTTATTTCATTCTTGGAACAAATTAGGATGCTCTTGAAGCACAACCTCTATCTACTACCTTAGTACTCAATGCAGACTGTCACAGAATCACAGGATCTCAGGGATTGGAAGGGACCTTGAAAGATCATCTAGTTCAATCCCCCTGTTGGAGCAGGAACACCTAGATCAGATCACTCAGGAACACGTCCAGGTGAGTTTTGAATGTCTCCAGAGAAGGAGACTCCACACCCTCCCTGGGCAGCCC